>VOQK01023919.1:0-10645 GCA_015052645.1 Benitochromis conjunctus | reverse complement strand
ACAAAAATGGGATAAAAAAAAAAAAAACCCCCCCCCCCCCCCCTACACACACACAACCACACACAAAGAAAACACACTATGTATTATTTTTTCCTCTATAAGATAATTATTCAGAATACATATGCAGTAATAGTATAATAGGATCCACATTGAGAACATTTCGTCTCATGTTAGCGCAGAAAAGTCTAACGCAGCCTGAAAGGTGTTTGCTTTAACTGATTCCTCTGGGACTTTTTTACCACCCACTGCTGTCTACTGTTTGCATTAATCTCACTTCTATAGGTATGACAGTACAATGGACTGTCTTACAAAACAGATAGGGCATGGAGGAATGGACAGGTATTCAGTCTTGAGATAGACTATCCTTTCTCAGAGGAACTTCCCCAAATATCATTACACAGACAATGAAATGAAAAATGATATGGGAGCCTGCAGCAGAGCTAACTTTTATGTGCCGTCATGACACACCTACTCCCTTCGGCGCTGAGGTGGCAATGATTTTATCAGAAGATCCTTCTTTCATATGAGAACATCTCAAAGAACAATATTTTTCCACAAAATGTGGTTACATTGCCATCAAGACTGGTTTTTGGTCTTAAAGCTCCCAAGCAATGAAGACAAGTAACCCAATAAAATAGCAGCAGTAAACCCTTGAGAGTGTTGAATTGTGAAAGAGTGCATTTTGTTTCTTGTAAATTCTTTTTTTGTTTTGTTTCCAAAATCAAGTATGTGTCATGTTTTCTTTCCTAAATCTTCAAGGATCTGCTGAATACGCTTGTTAATGGTTTGCTGCTCACATTATACTGAACTTGGCTCAAGTATTTCTTCATGGAATGAGTTCTTTATGACTAGTTAAATTTGATTTTAAAAAAAACCCCAGAATAAACACTGCAGTAGTTAAAACTCAGATGAACTTCTCTTTCAGGCCTGTGTGGGTGTGGTTTGCTCAAATAAATGACTCCATATATTGTCATCAGATACAACTCAAATGCTGCCCAGTGATGTGTTTTGTGTGGAACTTTGTAGCATTCTTCATCGATTTTGGTATCTTTCATTTATCAGAGAGTCACAATGAGACATAGACAGGAAGGCAGGGAGGATGATTGAGGGAGATACCACACAGCAAGGTGTGGAACCAAAGGGTGCTGCACTTGGCTCTGAAGTGCGAGTTGTGGGGGAAGACTTCAAAGTACAAACATGCAAGTGGCCAGCCTGCTTTGAAACAAGACAGCGATAACCACTGGTTACAATCAAGGTACGCCGAAGAGCATTTCTATATGCACAACATATTACAGAGTAGATGTATCAATGATTCAGGCTACTGATGGTGGTGTAATGTGGGGGAGATTTTCTAGGCACAGTTTAAGCCCCTTTGTACCAGATGAGCATGATTAAGTGGCCTACCTGTTTATTGTTGCAGACCACGTTCATCCCTTTATGACCACGATGTACTCATCTTCTGATAACTCATTCCAGCAGGATAACTGGACATGTCACAAAACTCAGATCATCTCACTGTGGTTTCTTGAACATGATAATGATTTCAGTGTGGTCAGATGGCCTCCACAGTCACCAAAACTCAGTCCAGTATAGCACCTTTAAGATGTGCCATGAAGAAATGGGGTCCAAGCCAGTTTTAGTACTTATTGAATTACTAGGTGAGTTTATACCACATGAGAAACTGATTAAAAATAAAAAAAAAATTGTTTGTTTTTTAGTTTAAGTGATAGAATGTACAATTTCAAGATAGAAAGCACATGATCAGATTTTTCTATTTATCTTTTTTTTTTGTACAAAAGTCAAACTATGACTGAAATGGATTTTTGTCATTCACCACTCAGAACTCCACATCAGCCCCAAAGTGTTTTATTGGAATCAAATAATGTTTCAAAATCAAATCAAATCTGTGAGCTCTACCAAAATTACATTTACAGTAACTGTAAATGGTGCGCATTTTAGTGAATCCTATAATCACAATAATCATTTCACAATACCAAACGTTTAACTATATTCAAAAGGTTATCTGAAATTATCGCGGCAATGTTTTTCTCAAGAGTCGCTGCAGCTTCCAACAGAACCACTTCCTATCCATGCTAACTTAAACATTTTTATGGGAATGTTTCCTTTCAGGCACAAATGGCTACTTTCATTATCTCCATGGGTTGAAGCAACGCAGGTATGACCCGTAGATGGTTTGATCTATCCACCGGCGGAATCTGGACACAGCCGTGTAGACTCCAGGAAACTTAGCATCACCACAACCATTGCCCCAGGATACAACTCCATAGACCCGTCTGTCACACACCATCGGCCCCCCGGAGTCTCCCTGTAATAAATAACAATAAAACTCATTTCACAATGCGACTCCTGGAAAAGCTTTTTGTTACCATAGTATTGATGTAAAGCTGCTTTGATTTCCCTGATGTTACACGATACGCAAAATAATACAAAGTGTCTGAACATTGGCGCCTCATAGGAGACTGTTTCAGAAATCATTTACCACCCGGGTGGGTCAGATGTCCCAGGTTCCTTGTTTTTGGTCTATTTTAGCTCAAAGAACAACATTAACTAATTCCCAAAACGTGTAAATGTGTTGTTTAAAAACTTTCTTGTAAAAAAAGATACCTGAAATTGTGTAAAATGTGGCTATTACTTTGAAAGGGACATGAAACGCTACGCATATAATGGCTAATTTACACAATTGAGCCCTGCTCTCAAAAACTGACATAGATGTAACACTGTCTGTGAAGCTTGATTTAAGAAATAAGTGCTTAGAGTCAAACTTTTAAAAACATGTTTAGCGCCATCTTCGTGATGTGGTTGGTTGGTTGCGGCTAAAAGACTTACATTAGTTTATGTTAGCTAACTAGTAACAGAATAAGTAACGCACAGGAAAATAACGACAATAAAACTAAAAATCAGTTTAGCGGATCACTTTTGTGCTGCGCCTGGCTGCAACAATGAGTTTTATGTGAAGAGACCGAGGACACACCGTCCACTTTCTGTCTGTCTCTTTAGCAGTAAGTGGCTGTGCGCTGTTTGGCTAGCTGCACTCAAACGTGAAAGTCCACCTGTTAGCCGTAATGTTTGGGTTTGTAAAGCACTTTATCAATAAGAACAGTGTGGAGGAGTGTGACGTCCACAAAATAAATAATGAGAAAACATGTTTTTATCATGTGACTTTGGCCTGTGTGAAATGCTTGTGCTCTTTGGCTAATAACCCACATGTGTTATGTAGTTGTAGTGCCTGTAAAACACCATTAAGTATAAGTACAATAACATTTTGTTTACATGTTCCAATATTTAAATGTGCAGCAATGTACAAAAGTCTTGAGCCACGCATTATTTTTCCATGCTTTTCTTTCAAAAGCTTTTGTTTGGGCATTGGCTGCTTTTTCACTCATTTTCAGTTTAGCCCATGGTATGTGTCATGGGTTTCGGTCCCTGGGTTTTCAGTTTTTGTGAGCTCACATTTCTTTTGGACTGTGAGAATGTTTTATGTTTAGGTTTTACTCCATGTCTCCTTGGTGACTTCTTCATTTTTTATAATTACCTTTCCTGCACCCTGTTAGGATTTTGCTTATTTATTGGAGTCCTGCATTTTAGGTTACCCTCTGGGTTGAGTTTCTGTATTCCTTGTTTAGCCAGTATTTAGTTTCCAGGTTATTCAGTTGTCGTGTTATTTTCGAGTTTTGTTTAGCTCATGTTTTGTATAGGTTCTTATGGTGTACTTTATAGAAATGTTATTTGGGTTTGATCTTTTGTATTTTCCACTGATTGTCAAGCCTTCAGTCCTTGTTAGTTTTAGTTTCTGCTGAAGTTCCAGATTGTTTTGAGTTAGCTTCACTTTGTGTTTTTTTGTGTTCCAGTCTCATCTACTTTTGTCCTTTGTCTTTCTATGCTCCCATGTGTCTTTCTATGTTCGTCTTTCTATGCTCCCCTCAAGTTAACCATTGTTCCCCATTCAGATGTGTCTTCCTGTTTTATTTTGGTAACTGTTCTTCTCTTTGTCTGGTGTTGTGTTTACTTCCCCCGCCTCATTATTCCTATAGTTTCCAGCTGTGCATCCCACCTGTTGTGTATCCTCTTATTATCCTGTGAGTGTATATTTATCTCCACCACATTTCCTTGTCCCCCCTTATTCCTATGAGTGTGTTAATGCCAAATCTATGTTTTCCAGAGAATTTAGATTACTGAGTGATTCACATCATGTTTGTGCCAGAATTTCATGACGGGATGTTTATTTCTATGAATCATTCAAGCTTAAAAAAGGCACCTAAGTCAAGAAGTGACTCAAGGTTGTTTCTAACAGACAACTTAGCAAACAACCAATTTATCTCTAGCCAATGTGTTACTTTTGCAAAATGTAAACTTTTTGCAAGAGGTTAATCAGAAATGGTTTCAGTGGAAGGGTGGCTGTCAAAAAGCCATTTTTAGGGTAATGGAACTGAGAGAAAAAGCGGAGGAATGCCAGATTATACAAGAAGTGGACAAAAAAAATCTGTGGTGACAGGCCTTATGGGATGATGAATCCAAATTGGAAATTTTTGTTTCACATCAAATGTACAGAGGTCAGGAGAGCGGTGTCTACAGCCATCTTGGTGTCAACATGGTGGAAGCATTGCAGCCAGTGGTGTTGGAGATCTTGTCAAAAGTGATGGAATTACAAACACAGAAGTATCATGGAAGACCATGTAGACAGCATCTGAATGGCAACAACTGTTTTTCAGGGTGACAATGATCTCAAACACACTGCAAAACCATATCTGGATAGAAAAACTCACACTTGAACACCATCAGTCATGCATTGGCCTCTCCAGAGTCTGGACCTCAACATTACTGAAGCAGTGTGGGATCATCTCGACGGATACAAAAGGCAGCCAACATCCAAAGAAGAGCTTTGAATATCCTTTAAGGAGCCTGGAGAAATAATGCTAAAGACTACTTAAAGAAATGATAAGAAAGCATGCCTGAAAGAGTTGAATAAATAAGGTTATCATACCAAATATTGACTTGTAAGCTTGTTTAAATCGTACAAACTGTTTTGCCTTATATACTGTATTTCCATGTGTGTTTGCAAATGTTTCAATAATTCACTGCACCCATTTCCCATTTTCTTAGCAAAATATAAAGAAATGATGGACGGCTTAAGACTTTTCACAGTATTGTATCTCATGTATAATACATTTCATATGTGAAATATTCACATGTGGCTTTTAGGATATAGTGGTGAAGACAAATAACAACTGGCCAACATGGTATGGATTTAAACATGACTGAGTACATTTGGTCTGCTTTTCCGTCAGAAAAGTTCTGGGTTATTTTTGTTTTAATACTTATCTTTAAATCATAATTTCTTCATTCATCAATATTGCTTGGGGAAAAAAAACCCCAACACACAGAGACTTTGTTTGTCAAACACACAGATTTTACATATTTTAAACTAGTCATTCTCTACTTTGCCAAAGGTGAGACATAGCCTACTCACACACTGAATATCAAGTAAATCATTCTTTCACACCAACGGCTGGGCTGAAATTCTTTCACGATACAAATAACCAAATCATAGGTTATTTTTGCTGCTACGTAAGCGTTTACAGCAAAACTCCAGTCCAGGTTTTCAGTTGTGGTGCTACTTTAAAGGTTGCTTTTCTATCTCTTCTGCAATTATTATAACCGCAGTAATGTTTCACGACAAACAGGCATGTCTCCTTAATAAAAGCTTGTAGCTCGAACCAACACTGACTTGATCAACTGTATCCCTACACTGTCGGGGGAAAGAGGTTTCTGGAACCGTGTTATTGTTTTGCTCTTAAGTGAGATGATGAAAATGGGATCAGGTTGTGCTGTGTGATAACCAAGGCTGGTACCGCTGAGAATCTATTACTTCAAAATGAGTTTCTTGCCTTTTGAAAACATCAAATGAACATGCTTGGCACAGAGGGACACTGAGGTGTCCAACACTCACTTACCTTGCAGCTGGAACTTTTAAAAACATATTTTTTTTCCTGATTAGTGAAAGGTGGTGTCTTTGTTCTTTGTACCTTGCATGCATCTTTGCCTCCAGTGCTGTAGCCAGCGCAGATCATGTTTGCTGTGATGTTTCCATTAAAGGAGTCGCTGCTGTTACACCTTGCAGTTGAGACAATGGGCACTGTGACTGTCCTGAGTGTGACAGGCACCTGGCCTCCTTCCAGACTATTGTAGCCCCACCCAGACACCCGACACACGTGGCCTTCAGCTACACCTGTCCCCTGCCTGGGAAGAGGCGCCAGTGACACGTATTTGTTCAGAACCATGGGAGCCCGCAGCTGGACAGAAAATTGTACAGTTTCCATGTGAACGTGTTTAAAAAAAAAGAAGGATGTAACAAATTAAACTTTGACAACATAACATCTGTTATGGATCGCTGTTTGGGTTTCCAGCTCTCAAACACCACTTCAGTAAACCACTGGTAACTTTACTGCACTGATTCTGCGGCACCTTAATGAGCATGATGTCTGCGTTGTTGGTGCTCCTGTTGTACAGCGGATGGATGATCAAGATGCGGGGCTTAGCGTACTGCTCAGTACCCTCAAAGATGTTTACCTTGTAGTCGCCTGCCACTATCATCATTTGCTCTGCCCTAAAACACAGAAATCCATGTTGCATCACATTCGTTAACAGAGCACTAAAAAGCCACGGAGATGTAATCATGTAATTGTGATCTCTTTGAAAGAGGAGACAAAAGAGGCCTTTTGTTTAATCCCACAAATAATATTAGCTATTTAGTTCGCTTTTTGTTTGTATTTTACTAAATTAATGAACGACAAAGATGAAATAGAATGACCTGAATACAAAGTCAAACTCAAAGTGTGCACATGGGGTTGATCGTGACCACCATGAACTGCTTGTCTGCTGGTGAACAATGGCTTACTGTGAGCAGGCGAGGATGGGGACAGTGTGACAGAAATATGGCCAATTTCCTAGATCCACACAAGATCACACTTCACTGTCTTGCTCGGTGATGTGCCAAGGTCAGCTGACTAAACCGCATCTGTGTGCTGTTTGACTTCCCACTGGCCCCCATAGAGGTTGAGTTTGTGTCCTGACATTACCTACCCACAGCAGAATGAATGTTTGTGTTTAGGCATCTGTTGGGACCATCTGCTCGCAATAGAAAATCATGCCAAGTTAACTCTGAACCACAGTGTACTGAAAAAATGCCAGAGAAATGTTCCTGTTCGTGAAAGTGTTTCAGATTTATGATGGAAGTCTACAACATCCTCATGCTTGATTTGTGGCTGACAGTTCATTCTTTTGATCAGCTACATCTGAGTTCACAAAAATGAAGGCTGTGGAGTATACCCACATTTGGAAATGATGCACACAACCTGCAGTGCATGTATAGCTGACAGTTACATAGATAACCCTCTGATGTATTTACCACTTTCTCACAAGTAAAACAAACTGCACCCTTGGCTCCCATAATCTCTGAGCTTAAAGTTGACATACTCAGGTGCTGCCTACTTATTTTACTTGTTGTTGCTATAAGTTGCTGAATTTCTTAGACCTTTTGCAGTCCTTTGTTTGCTACGATGCTGTTACTCTCTTCCTATGTGGATGCCCCTAAATATTAAGTCTATGGCCATGCTGGTGGCTCTCTAAGTACAATTGTACAATAGTGATTTAGTGGTTAGTACTGTCCTCTCACAGCAAGAAGGTCCTGGGTTCAAAATCCAAGCTGGGGCATTTCTGTGTGGAGTTACATGTTCACCTGATTTCAGGTTACTGTGGCTTCCTCTGACAGTCTAAAGACATCCACAGGCTTAAGGTTAACTGGTGTTAAATTGGCTTTAGGTGTGAATGTGAGCGTGAATGATTATTTGTCTCTATGTGTTAGACTAACAACAGATTGGCAACCTGGCTCTCATCCACCCCCCTTCGACCCTGAAGTTGATAAGTGGAAGAAAACTGATGGATGTTCACTATGATGTACTAAGATCCCCTTGTTAATATAGCACTATACATGTTCGAAACGTCCAGCCACCAACCCTTATGAAATAGTAAAAGTGACAGGAGGGCTGTGCCCAAGGATATTTGTTACTTTCACTTAAGCTTTTCTCTGGAGTTGATGGTGTTGTTGTTGTCATCGTTAAATTGTCTACTTTTAACATGGCAAGATCCAGTGCCCACTACACAGCAGATATGAAAACCTTCAGTGGGGCCAGACCCTCACTGTGCAAACTAGTTCACTACCTGCATAACCCCGAACAAATTCAATAGTTAGCACTTGACGAGCTAATGGTAGTATTAGCTTTAGAGGTATGGTACAGTATTTGAGTGCTAAAAGTTAGAACTTAGGTGATCAACCAAGTTATTGCAGTACATGCTGTCGTTTGTATGTTACTCAGTTAACTGACTGATAAACCGTAGTTGGATTTTTTTAGACAAGTGAAACTTTAGAAGTCACAGATTGTTGCTAATGGCAGATGTTGAAGATTCTTACCCGATGTTACAGTGCGCTGCAGTCAGGACCCAGTACCTGTGAACTAGTGATCCACCACAGAAGTGTTGGCCGCTGGTGCTCTGCAGTGACACGAGGTATCTGATGGAATTTGGTGCAGCAGTGTGACCACCTACTATACGGCCCTGCATGAGCACACGGCCTGTATGGAAACATTAGCAAGCCAAGAAAGGAACATAAGTTGCATGTGTTCTGTTTAACTTATCTTTGAAAATTAATAGGATATGTGTAGTGGACTTTGTGAAGATTAGACACAGACGATAGAAGACTGACAGTTGTTTCCAGTCGCCATTCATAAATCTAACAGTGAGCAGACTTTTAAACTGCTTCCCTGAAAACAAATTTCCATGTTCAGATCAAAGACGTATTTTTTTTCATACTTTCATCAGACCTGCTTGTCACCTATATGGATAGTATAAAAGAACTACAGATTTAATCTGGTATCTACTGAGTTTTTGCAGACACATGACCACGGCTGCAGTCATAATATGAATGGAAGTGACAGACTTGTGTATAAACAGTCAAGCTGCTCTCCGAGCTGCAGTGAACCCGTGAAATTGCAACACAAACAAGAGGCAGGGACTATTTTTCTTCCAAATAAAAATGGCTATTTTGAAACTTGTTGTCGGCAAACTTGAAGGCAAACCTTCTCTGGTTTTTGTTAACAAGGTGATGCACTGAAACAGTGTACACGCCCATCAGAGCCTCACTTGTTACTACTTCCCTCATTCACAAAAGAAAAAGAAGAAGACATGTTTATATGTTATATTTATTTTAGATTGCAGTCGTCTTGTAAATTTACATACTATATTTTGCTTGTTAAATTGGTTAGTTTCCAATTTTTTCCTTACATAATTTAAAAAAGAGTAAAGCAGACAGGGTCAGACAAGATAGACATGTCTTGATGCATGCTCAATTATCCAGGTAAGTAAATCCCAAAAGGTTGATTCTGTTCATCTGGACGTCCAGACCTTTTGGGTCAGATAGGAACACTTTAATGAATAAATCACACTATAAGACACAGAAGTCTCATATTATGTGTTCCTTCTATTTCTTTTTATTTCATCCACAGTATACTCTATCTCAGTTGCTCAAATTCCATCTAAAATTACTGAACTGAATTTGCTCTTCCTTGTCTCCTTCCTCTGCCTCCCAGATTGCTGCCATCCATTGTTGGCATCAACCTTCAGCACACCTATGCGGGTTGTACACGCTGTCTTTTATCAGTTTCTCCCCATCATTAGCAACAAACTATGCACAATTTTGAGCTGAGTTGAGAGTTTTAAATGATTTCTGTGCTTTAGGTGTGCTTAACGTCTGCCTCCTGAGAAAAAAAAGTGCTTGCAGAAAGGTTAAATGATAATTTACCATTTAGGGTTTTGCCAAAAGAGCGATTGATTCGATAAATTAGCTTAGCAACACATCTGGGAGAATGGGAGCTAATGTTTTAGTAATTTGGAAAAACGCTGATTGGATATAATATTTTAAATCAAAGAAAGCTTGAATCTTTTGTTAGCAAAACTATAAAAAAAAAAAAAAAGATTATATACTCACTGTGGATAGCCACAAGATCCAACAGCACACAACATAAACACATAAGCAGGCTCGTCATAGCAGAAGAGGTTTTTGAGCCGATGCACCATACCAGCTGCTGAACCACTGCAGTGTCCTCTGCTCCTGTCTGCTGCCTGGTCATTCATTCCTCTCAGGAAACAGTGGGTGTCAGCCCCACCAACCTTTATCCTCGAGTTTCCTTGAGGAGTTTTTAATTTCATTGTTCATCGTGCAGCAGCACGAACCAACACTGTAGCATTGATTGAGGAGGAAAAAGAGGCGAGAGAGCAACAAAGTTCACATTCAAAACGTATCTCCTATCACAACTCTTCCTTCTGACCCTCCTGACTTGTCGAAAGGCCTTACGTTGTTGCTATGGCAACACGGGGTACTGTGGTGAGCAGGTTCATCTATACTGTATCAGGGCTCTCTGTTTGTGTCATCATCCAGGCTTATCCCTGTTGAAATGTTTCAATAGTCTCTCTCTCTCTGTAAGTGTGTGTGTGTGTGTGTGTGTGTGTGTGTGTGTGTGTGTGTGTGTGTGTGTGTGTGTGTGTGTGTGTGTGTGTGTGCGTGTGTGTGTGT
>VOQK01023917.1:0-12779 GCA_015052645.1 Benitochromis conjunctus | reverse complement strand
ATAAATATATATATATATATATATATATATATATATATATATATATATATATATATATATATATATATATATGTATATATATATATATATTTTTTAATTTTTTTAATTTTATTTTATTTTTTATTTTTTTTATTTTATTCAGCATGTGGGTGAAAGTCAGCAGACATTAGTGTTCTAGGGTTAATATGAAGGAACAAAAAACCAAGGCTTTATCTCTCTGCTCTTAAACGTGTGGACAAGTGTAAACATGGGTAGAGCAAATACCAGCAGAGGAGATCTTATGTAATCTGCAGATTGCAGGTTTTTTTGCATTTACCATCCGTCCGTGCATTTTCTTCCACTACTAAAAGCATGTTGGAATCGTACAGTACAGTTATCTCAATATAGTGCTCACATGTTTTCCACTTCTCCACACAAGTTATTATTGCATAGTGTGATTAGTCTGTGACAACACTAAAAAAGAACCAGATGCCTCTGAAAATAAATAAATCTAGTAAATAGTGAATACTTTTTTATATATGCGCTTATGAGGCTTCAGCAGTCTGAGTTAGCTAAAGGCATCTTGGTCCTAAGCGTTTTTTTCTTTTTGATTGCCAGGCAACAAAACTATATTACTACAATGGCTTCATTAGCTCTAGTGCCAAATATCAACAATAGCTGTTTTGAGGTGCTTTATATATTAAATATACAATAATCAGGAGAAAACCCCAATAATCAGATGACTCCTCCTGTACGCAAGCATTTCAGAGCAGTAGGAAAGGAAAACTCCCTTTTACAAGCAGAAACCTCCACTAGAACCACCTCAGGAAGGGGCGGCCATCTGCGGCGTGGGGGGAGGCAGGCAGGACAAAAAGAGAAAGACAAAAATGGAGTTTCAAACAGTAACTGTTGTAGCAACTAGGCCCTTACAATTACATGGATTCCAGGTGGTGGGCACAGTGCAGGTCATCTTGACCCAGCAGACATCCTGATGTGAGGCAAGATGATGTGCTGGTCGTTACTAGGAGGGACAAACAAAATCCTGAGAGGGGACCAGCACCAGATTTCTTGATTGCTACTTGTAGTGGATGTTGCATCATACACAAGTGTATGATGGCTTTGCTCATTTGTCAGCAGGAGAGACAGATGATCAGAAGCCGGCTTACAGATGCATTATGGTACACAGACTGCTAAACAAAAGCATTTAGGGAGTAGTATAAAAGCCTTTTTAGGCTTGTACCACAGCAGCATCCTGTTAGTTAATGCAAGGAAGCACTTTTAAAGGCTTTTAGCAGCACTGCACTCAAGTAGCATGTTTGTACTGAGACAGTGCAAAGAGAGGTTTTATCAGTTACTCTGTTTGATTATATAATTTGTTACATTTTGAACATAATCTTTAAATCCTAATGCTTTACCCTAGAGGCTGTGGCTCGTCCCCATTGACCCAGTATGGGGGAACAGTGGGGGGAATCTGATTTTGGCATTGGTCCATGGTATTTGTGTGCCGTGGGTCTTGGTGGACTGTCGCCCTCTGCTCACCCACCCCAGTGCCAGGGGATGAAGCTGGTGTAGCTGTGGGAGAGCTCAGTACAATGGAAAGGGATTGAGCACAGGATTTGTCCTTGTCCCTATTTGTCATCCAGTTCACTGACTCCTTCTACTGCCTCCAGACTTTTGCATTCACACATACACACTCTGCAGCAAGCAAGAGGTGTCGTCTACACAAGCTCTATTATTTGACCAGTTCATCTTTCCACAATGAAAGGATACACATAAGGGTCCATCCAAGAGTACAGTGTGTGATCATCAATGTGGAACTGCTATTGTGTGAAGTGTTTCATTAGCTAAGAAAACAAGTTTAGTTTAAGTTGGATCAACAAGCATTTTTAGCCGTGCAGGCAGTTTAAATTATGGCTCACTGGACCAAAGTGGTCCAGTCTAATAAAACATTTCTACAGAGAGTCATAGTTCTCTGAGCATTAATCTCAAGCATTCTAATAACATTTCTTATCCGTCTAGTGAGATTGACACTTTAGTTTAGATATCATGAAAGCGCTTCAATGGCTTATCATAAAACTGTAAATATTCAATGTTTCCTAGTGGCTGTCCGCTGCTTACTTTGGTCATCTGCTAACTAAAATCATGAGGTTAAATCTAGTTTATCAAACGCAAACATTAGCATGCTAGCTGACTTAACAGAAATGGTAACCCTGTTAGCATGCAACCTAACATACAACAGTACTACTATGCTAATGTTAGCATTTAACTTAAAGTAACATTGCACTTGAGTACAACCTCACAGAAGTGAGTGGCTATAGTTTCTCATCGACATAAGATATGAAATGATGCAAATATAACCCTCTTCTGTGTTTTGCTCCCTTATCACTTGAACCAACTAAGTTTTTGACAGCTTTTCCTAACACAGTCTTGTCAGTATGCTCAGGCTCTTACAGTGTGACTCTGCTGGGTGCCTTAGGTCCCTTACGGTACAGAAACAGATGGCATGAACATTCTGGGTCTGGTGCTGTTTGCCATGGTGTTTGGTGTGGCGCTGAGGAAACTGGGTGACGAGGGAGAGGAACTCATCCGTTTCTTCAATGCTTTCAACGAGGCCACCATGGTGCTGGTGTCTTGGATCATGTGGTAAGTGCTCTTGGATGAAATGAATTGAAATCAAAATTCATTTTGACCCAGATGTGGGGATATTTTATGACATTTCTTAGTCAGTTAAAGAAGGATAGACATTGACTGTCTGTGCTGAACTATTTATTGCTGTATTTGACTTTTCTTTTCGCCTGCGTCTCTTTAGGTATATCCCTTTTGGCATCATGTTCCTAGTGGGTAGTAAAATTGTGGAGATGGAAGATGTGGTTCTTCTGGTCACCAGCCTGGGAAAATACATCTTTGCTTCGATTCTGGGCCACGTTATCCACGGAGGCATCGTCCTACCCCTCATCTACTTTGGATTAACTCGCAAGAACCCCTTCAGTTTCCTGTCTGGCCTAATAACACCCTTCACCACTGCCTTCGCAACCTGCTCCAGGTATACTGGTACATTGAAGAGTCACTGATGAAATGTTACAGGGAACCTGCACATCAATGAATATAAATGTATGTAAATAAAAAGTTGGCATGTAATGTCAGTGAAGTCTTACACTTATTCAGTATAGAGTGCTGCAAAAAGTATTGCCCACTTACTGATTTCTTATTTTTTTGCATATTTGTCTCACATGTTTCAGGTGATCAAAAAAAAAGTAATATTAAAATGACAACCAGAGTAAATACAAATGCTGTTTTCTTAATGATAACTTCATTTATTATGAAAATCATCACTGTGGAGAAATTTTCTTCAACTCTTCTTTGTAGAATTGTTTTTACTTAGCCAAATTGGAGAGTTTTGGGGCATGAACAGCCAAAGTATCTCAGTCAGATTTAAATCTAGACTTTTAATGGGCCACTCCAAAATCTTCATTTTATTCTTTTGGCCATTCAAAGGTTGACTTGATGGTGTGGTTTGGATTATTGTCCTGCTGCATAATGCATTGGAGCTTCAGGTAGACAGCAGAATTCATGCTTCAGTCAATTATGGCAAGTTTCAGGTCTTGAAGCAGCAAAGCAGCCCCAAATCCTCAAACTACCACCACCATGTTTGACTATTGGTATGGTGTTCTGCTGGTATGTTAGTTTTAGGCCAAATGTAATGGGACACAAACCTTCCAAAAATGTCAGTCATCAGTCAGTCGTCTTTGTGTTTTTTTGGATCAGTTTTTTCCTTGGACCTCTCGCATGGATGCCTTTTTTGCCCAGTCTCTTTCTTACTGTTGAATCGTGGACCCTGACCTTAATTGAAACAAGTGGGGCCTGCAATTCTTTAGATGTTGTTGTGGGTTCTTTTGTGACCTCCTGAATGAGTCTTTGATGTGCTCTTGGAGTACATTTGGTAGATTTATCAGATTATCCTTGTCTAATATTAAAATTTGCCTGAAGATCTGAAACATTTAAGTGTGACAAGTACCACAAAAAAAGGAAATACATTTTTCATTTGCATTTTTCATCTTTCATTAGTTCAGCAACTCTACCCTCTATGATAAAGTGTGTGGAGGAGAATAATGGTGTGGACAAACGCATCAGCCGCTTCATTCTGCCCATTGGGGCCACGGTGAACATGGATGGCGCTGCCATCTTCCAATGCATCGCTGCCGTCTTCATCGCTCAGCTCAACAATACTGAGCTGAACGCTGGACAGATCTTCACAATCCTGTGAGTTCAGCAACGAGAACAACTTTTATTAAATAATAATGCTACCAACATTTCTTACTGGCATAAACAGGTGGGAATTTATTGTATTTCATTGTAAATCACACTTTTAGGGTGACAGCCACAGCCTCCAGTGTTGGTGCAGCAGGCATCCCAGCCGGTGGCATCATCACCATTGCCATCATCTTGGAGGCCATCGGCCTGCCAACCAATGACCTGTCCCTCATGCTAGCTGTTGACTGGATTGTGTGAGTGTCATATTACAAAACATAGGAGACTACAGATGATCACGTACACCTCACCTAGCATATGGTAAGCCAACTAGATCAGTGTTTCCCAACTGTAGGATCAACAGAAACCCCCTGCAGTATTTTCCTAGAGCAAACACACACATAGGTTAAACAAACAAATGGAAATAGGTCATATTTAAAATACAGGTTCTTCTTTATGAGACAAATCACACATACTAAGTTCAATTACTCTTTTGAAAACCAAAGGCCTTTTGTTAGTACAACCTTCTGTCTGCCTTGATGCCATCGTCATCACAAAATTTGTCACAAATGTTCTCTTTGTGTACAGAGATCGTACCACCACAGTAGTGAACGTGGAGGGCGACGCTCTTGGCGCAGGAATCCTCCACCACATAAACCAGCTGGAGATGAAGAAGCAACAGCAGGAGGGGGAGCTGTCGGAAGTCCGAGTGGAGGCTGTGGCCAACGTCCAGGCGGAGGAGGAGACATCTCCATTAGTCACACATCAAGCCAAAGCCTTAGAAGCTATGCCGGAAGCCATTGAGTCAGTGCTGTGATCCCAGCAAGACTTTTTCCTTTCTTGACCTTTTACCTTTGACATCTCTGACATTGCTGCTTTTGGGGAAGCATTCTGATTCAGTGTCCATAACAAAGTCACTGATTTCAATTGTAAGGCCGAAAAAATGCCTTCTACAGCATGGATAGTGCACATAGTGTCACTGTTATTTTTTAAACTGGGTTTCCATTATGGCATCTTAATGTTAAATTGAATATATATGAAATTTTAGAATAATTTACACTGAAATAATTTGCCCAGTCACTTAAGTCAATAGTTTTTGTACTTTACATTTTATTTATTAAAGCATTTTGACATAAACAGTGACGAAAACATACCAAGTCTAAAATAGCCCTAAAACATTCCCATAAATGTGACAGTTATGTTCATCTTACGTCACTCACTGCTCATCAACAGCTTTGCATAACAGGACATGATGAAGTGCGTGTATTTCTTTTTATCTTCAGACAGCAAATACCTTGACCTGCTTTAACTATAGAGGATTAACGACTCAACAGATGCTGACAAGTCAGTGTCTAACCAATCTTGACGATGTCTGTCATTGTTTAAGTACTAGTGGAAGTCTGGGTATGCATTTTACTTATTCTGTCAATTTGATGTATTTTACTTGGATAGCTGGATGAAAACAACACATTTTTTAGTGTCAGATTAGGTGGAAGTGGTAACTGTGGTGACTGTTTGGGCCTCAGTTTATGAGTAATATTTTTCATAATCCAGAGAAAAGTTTACAAGGGCTGTTAAGAGGTTTCAGAACCGAAGAAGCTTCTCAGATGAGAGGTTAGACATCTTCAAGAAACCCAAAGGAGTCAAGTCGCTTTCTTTCCAAGCTCCTTAGAATATTGGTTTGCGTGCATTGCCCCATGTTCTCATGGGGGAAAGGTCAATAAAACAAGACCCTATTTATCTCTGAGTAAACAAAGCGTTCTTCACATCAATATTACTACAGGGAAAAAGCCAGCTGCTCATGATTTCCCAGCTGATGTCAGCATTTTACAAGCACGTGCCAACAATTTTGTAATGACAGCAGCCTAAAAGTCATTTTTCAAAATGGTTAAAGCTAGCTCTTTAAAGTTCAATTTACATCAGCCTTGTTTTTACGTTAAGGTTGTACATGCTGGCATATTTCTTAACGTTTTGTGACACAATACTTGTTTGATGTTTAGCTACATTGATTTTGGCTATTTTATTAAAAAAAATATATCTAAGAGCATTATTGCTATGCTACCAAGGAGTCTGAAACATAGCTAGTTTGGTTTCTAATTTTTTTGCTAGCCAGCTAAAGCTGTGTTAACACTAAGCTAACAGTAAGCTATGCTAGAATTTTTTCAACTTATCATTTAACGTCTTTTCTTAGCTAAGGATCAGGTCCAGGGACGCTAACTTGGCACTTAGGTAAATAGCAACTGTGGCTAACTAGACAGATATAATAATGATATGATAAAATTTTTAAAGGGTGTTTATTTTCTAGCTTGCTGTTCTTATTATGGGAGTCAAAAACAGGTTTGGATAATTTACTGTCCACAAATGTCTCATTTATGTTATACTAGCTCTTTCTGCAGCACCTCAGTTCATACTTGGTCTGAAATAAGCCATTTTATTGTGTCTTTCAGAGCCCCGTTTTTAAAGTCCCCTTTGTTCTGATTGGCTACATTCTAGAAGCCAGCAGAGGGGACGCATCCTGTGCTTGTGAGCTATATGGCCTTTACTTTATAAAAGTCAAACACATTTGGAGACTTGGTATTCTGGGCAGTCAGAAGCTGTTTGAGCTTTTGGCTCACACTGATCACGTTTACATATGCTAAATGTAAATGTGGTAAACTTAGCCATGTTTATTATGAACGTTTAACAGGAAATGGGGAAAAGGCATTAAAAATGGTTTACAAAAGTTGAATACTTCACACACAGCTGCCAGAGTGTGTGTATTTGAAGGACTTAACTGTTGATACTGTTAAAGCTAACAGTTAGTTTGTTTGTGAGTACTGTAACCACACTTCTTTGACACTCCAGGTCTGCTTTTATTAAAGATCAGATGTGAAACTTACAGTTGTCAGTCAGGTCACTAGTTGACAGTGGTGTGTCTGAGAAATCACAGCAAATTCATAAGTCACTCACTCAAAAATCAATACCCTCATCGAATGTTTACTCAAATACTGGACCAAATTGCAGTTCACATCACGCTGCACGTTATTTTGTTGTGAATCCATCCTTTGATTATTGGGGTGATTTTTCTCAGTGATAGTCGAGTCTTGCGCCATGACATTATGATACCAGAGTGGAAGTTATATGACGTTTATTAATATTTGTGTTTTAATTGTTTTTAAGAGGTGCATCCTGAGCTGTGTCAGAGCATCTGAATCCTACTCTTCTCCCTTCCTACATAATTTTATATTCACAAATGAGCTCGTTGACTGATATGAGTCACTAGATAGTGCCCCTCATCGCTTTGTGGTAACCTGGGATGCGATTGTCATACCTGATGTCCTGCTGATGTACACTTTTACATGACTGTGCCAAATCTCTGCTGGTTGGCAGGCAGGATCTTTTGTGGGTCCGTGACGATGGCTCTTTGCTGCCCTCTCCTGGTAGTTACGTGAAAGTGCTAAGCTGCTTGCATCTCTTTCCGCATCTGTCTGAAACTTTGCATAGCAGTGGTGATATCTGCTATTTATTTGATCTGTTATTTAACAGCTGGTGGTGAGACTGCTTTGCTCTCGTGACATGATTCTGTATTTTCTTTTTTGTTTTGTTTTTACATGAGTGAAGTGAAGTCATTCATGTCGCTGTCACCTTACTTGTGAGAGGATCATTACGATGTGGTGGTGCTACTTTAGTTGTCTCCTTCATCGAGGATGTAAACTAGTTTGTTTCAGGACTTATTACTCATTGGTACAGATTTCACACATGATTTTTATAAGCTAACAATTTCTCTCCTAAAGCTGACTTTAATAGGTTTGTTTAGTAAACTGTATTTTGTACAATCACATGTAATTACACATGATGTGGTACATGTGTGATATATATTTTAATTTATTGTAATTAGTTTGACTTTTTTTGTACTATTTGTACTTTATCCTTTTAACAGTTTCCCTCAGTATCAAATATATTTATCCTTATCGTACACTTTTGAAACTAAACTTCACCTGCCAGTGTTCCCGATGACTTCCTCCTGTTTTCTTTTAGGAATAGCTGCTACCTTTTCTGTGCCATCAGTACTGCTGTCACTTTCCTGTCGTTTTGCTGTATGTCAACATTAAAAGTTATTAAAGTTTTTTTTTGTCACCCAACCCAAATAAACTGTTTTAATGCCTTATTGTGTCAATCCAAGCCACCCAAAGGGGGCAGTTATTTCTGCGTTACACCCTCACAGCTCAAACAATGCCAATTTGCTTTCTTTGCTGTGCGAAGTTCTATTTGTAGACATTTTTCTGATTTTTTAAATTTGGTATATAATATAGTGAAAGGTGAAATATTAAAACCAAGCCATATTTTTAAATATATTGGAAACTATTTTGTCAGATTTGGATTCAGTATATCAAAATAGATTTAATCTCTGAAGCAGCCAACTGCTGGGAAAAAAAAATACTAGCTCAGCAGGTAATGTGTGTATAATGTGTGGGAGTCAGTACATGTCCAAGGAGTAAAGAGTTCATTTTTGCACCACTTCTTCCAAATTTCAAGGGTGAATATTAGGAGTCAAGAAAGTAGGTCAAAGAGCTAACTTCACTCAGCGATGGAGAAAGATGTAATAATGTTCTCAGTGACACTTGATCAACTGCATGAATAGCAGGATAAACAGCTTAGCTTGAAGTAATGTGTTGAATTCACAATAAAGCATTGTGTCGGACTGATACACAGTGGCTGTGGTGGTCAGTGTTAGGTTACATTAAGTGCAGCAGAGATTATTTTACATTTCAGCTAATGATGCTTAGATCCAGTGACTGTCTAGTGCAAAGACAATATACAGTCTACTGTTAGTGTGGGGAATGGAACTCAGCCGAGATAGCTGTGAAACATCTGCTTACATCTTGTTGAATTCAGTTGTGCACATCCACAAAGAGCAGCAGGTCAGCTGATTACAACCTGTACAATAAGAAACAGGAGCTCATTTTAGAAATGATTGTGAACTGTTAGTATTTTCCCCACGTGGAGCCACTACAACACATCTTAGTGTTCCTCCACCATGACTGATCTCTTTTTTCTCCAAGTGTATGAACAATTAACTGGTGCTTCGTTATGCACAAAAGCTCTGTATTACAGTAAGGTCACTAGCAGTTAAAAGACTTATCTTCAAGATACAAATCACAAGAGTACAACAGCAGTCAGGACCAAACTAAACCCAGATACAGACACAAGAGACACAAGTTTATTAAGAAAGTTTGTCATTCCTTACTTGGATAGTAAGGTACAGCAGACAGTTTATAAATAAAATTCAAGGAATAAAGGGGCTTGTTCATCCAGGTATGTATGGACCGACCTTTATCTGAGTATATTTGTAATATGTTGTAGAAGTTGGACCCAAATGGAGACTTCTTAAACACAAAACACACCTTTGAAAACACAAGTCCAGAAACCAGTTAATCCCAAAGAAACAGCAGGATCCAGGCAAGAACTCTCACAAGAAGGGTCCAACCAAGGACAAGGGAAGACAACACTATTTATCTCACACCGCACACTGAGGGCTAATCACCGAAATGGAACACAGATGGTTGAAAGACAACGCACAAGTGTACACAATAGGCACAATTAGAAATACAATTGCTCCTTTTAATGCACATCAGTGTATAAAAACTTGGTTTGACTTAATGATGGAAGTGGTATAGAGTTACTATCACAAATGGACCTGATCAGCTTTAGATTTAACGTTGATCTTGCAGGGATTAGTAATGAGAAAGTTTTAAGAGAATCAACAGTAGGAAGTGATCACTGTCCTACACTAACTGAAGTGGGTTTGGAGAAATATGACAGTGGAGGTGTAGAAAGATGGATTTTTGGAAGTGTTGATTGGGAAGAATATAAAAGAGAAGGTGACGAAGAAATGCAAAAAGTTAATACTGATTTACATGTTGATAATTTCAATATTTCTGTTTGTGACAGAAGCGTTCTGCGTTTCAGGTGCAGCACGCTAAGCAATCCAAAGGAAAAGAGGAAACTATGAGAAGAAAATTGCTCCATGGTGGAGAAAAGAATTTGATTTTGCTATAAAATCTCAAAATAAACCTTTTAGATTGTTAAAAAGAAACCAGAACTTTCAGAATTTTATTGTATACAAAAGGTTACAAGCTCATGTTAAAATACGTAGGGAAAAATATTGGGGGAATAATAAACAGAATGAATGGAGTTAAAAGACAACATGCACATCCAGCTCTGTGACAGACGATGAGAAGGCAAATATGTTGCTACAGAACTTTGTTAAAGTTCACAGCTCCTGTCATTTCAGTGGAAAGGACAAAGGGGAAGAGACTGCACAATGAAAACGTTTGTTAGGAGAAATTTTAATAGCAATAAAATATATGAAATGTTCCTTTTTCTATTACAGAACCAGGTTCCGTAAAAAGGAAATCAAAAAACATCTCCAGGGAAAGATCCAATCTTACATTATGATAAGTCAACTTAGTGAATTATCTAAAAAAGGTTTTATTGGAATTCTATAACAATGCCTGGGAAGGTTTTTTACCTTGGAAAGAAGCAGTCATAGTGCCAAGTCAGGTGAAGAGTGATCAAGTTATACCTCACATTAGTGCAAAGTGATGGAGAGAGTGATAAATGAACGTACTTTGTAGAGAAGAAAGGATATTTATCAAAATTTCAAAGCGGTTTTAAGAACGGTAGAAATACTGTGAACCCATGTTTGGAACATGAAATCAGAAAGGCACAAGTTAATAAGGAGAGTGTGGTGGTCTTTTTGACATAGAGAAAGCTTCTGATAAAATGTGGAAGGAAAGCTTTTTAATAAAATTACAGAAGATGAGAATCAGTGCTTCTGTGTTTTGTTGGATTTTTTGCATGATCAATCATCACAAGTAAGAATAGGACAAAGTTTTTCAGGGAAGTTTTGCTGTTGTTGTTGAAAATGGTATCCCTGCAGAGAAGTATACTGAACGCACTGTTTTTATTTTCTATAATGATTAATGATGTGTTTGAAAAATATTGGAGAATGGAATGGGTTTTTCTTTATTTGCTGATCATGGAGCACTCTGGACGAGGGGTAAAAATGTCGTTTTTATTGTTAAAAAGATACAAGAAACAATTATTAAAATAGAAGATTTGTCCTTTAACTGGGGAGTCAAACTTTGAGTCGATAAAAAAAGTATGTTTTTTACAAGGAAAAATGTTTCTGAAAATCAAAATCTGCAAATTTACAGTCATGACTTAGAAAGAGTAAAACAATTGAAGTTTTTCGGTATACGGCTGGATGGAAAACTTAGCTGGAAAGGGCAAAGTCAGGAAATAACAGACAAACGTAAAAGAGTTTTAAATGTTATGAGCTGTCTGGCTGGGAGTGAGTGGGGAGCTGAGCAGAAAGCACTGAAGTCGATATACACAGGTTTAATAAGGTCAGTATGTGATTATGGCAGTATAACATTTGGTTCAGCATCAGGTTCAATATTCAAAACATCAGATTAACACCTGCGATCCACATCAAGGGACCCTGAGAGATCTTAACCGAAAACAAGTACAAAGAGAAATGAATAGAAAAATGAAGTGGTGTCACTAAACTAACAGCACTCATGTGAAATAACCGAGAATCCATCTCAACACACGTGAATTTTAAGGTAAGGGTTAACAAAGGGCACAGAACATGCTAAATTTTTACTATTGTGCTCTGTTAGTAGTCCCAAGTTGTTAAAAAAAAGAAACAAATGCACACAGACCAAAGTTGTGCTTTTAGCTCTCACTGGAAAGAAATCCCACTTTCCACCATCCACAGCTGTTTCTTTTCTCACCTTTTCTGTGTGTGCAGCGAGTGCAGCACCACCAGTTGCTTTTCTGTTGGTGCAGACGTACAGCTTCTTGGCTTACTGAAGGGACTCTCCAGGTGTGCGTGCAGTTGCCACATAAACATACAAAAATCAACAGACTTCAACATAATGAATCCCTCTCAATGCATTCAGCAGTAATTTCACACCAGCGCTGAATAAAAAAATCTAATTAGTAAAGTTCAAAACTTTGTTTTTTGGCAATTTCTCTTAACCAGAAATGAGTCACAACAGGCGATATATGATATTTGAGTGAAGATGAGGCTAAAATCACTTGAAGACTTAAAAAGAGGCTTAATGTGTCAAGACCTGGATATGGGTCACAAAGCTTAAAGTTCAACAGGTTTACTGCTGGCCTGAAGGGCAACAGAGAGTTATGCAAGGTGGTTGTTTCAGAGTTGTGGGGTAGAGGGGGCAGGCAGGAATTCAGCAGGTTTATCTCCACAAGAGGAAACTTTAGAGATTGTTACAGAATACACAATCCAAAGTGCAAAGTAGCACTATTGCACACAGGTGGGTTCATTTCCAACAGCTTCCAGGTGTGTCTACCATAATGTGAAGCATATAGAGGAACCCCACTAATGAAACTAAACAGGACAACTAATACACACACACACACAGATATGGAACATTAAGCACTAAATGGAACGCCTGTGCTTAGGTGTTTTATTTTCTTCACACACAATTTCTTTCTTTTCAAAAAATGGTTTATTTATTTAATTTTTATTAAGCATTTTG
>VOQK01023912.1:66453-79932 GCA_015052645.1 Benitochromis conjunctus | reverse complement strand
TGATTAAACCTGTGGCCGTTGACTTTTTCCAGCCATAGGCAATTTCATAATCTGCTTCTTAGTAAGACCAAATGAATGGAACAACACAATCAGTTGTCCTTGTTTCAAATTATAAAGAAAAAAATGATCACTTCTATGATGTCTTTTAGAGATGAATTGGTGTCTGATTACATACCAGTATTTACCACTACTAGCTACAGATACAAGTACCTAATAGGAATGTACTGATACTGCGTGTGAATAGTATGATTTTTACATTAACAAGTAGTTGTTTAATGTGATAGTGAGGTATGCACCCTGCTTTGATTTTAATATTAGAAGTCTTGGTGGGGGGTAACATGTACATCAACCCACTGGCAAGAAAATAGCAGGCTGCTCTTCAAAGTTTCAGTGGGGAAGCATTTCCTCGATTAAAAGTAAAATATAACAGACTACATTACAAACTAAATCATTATTTGGTATTTCACTGGAAGGTTCAATCGAGGTTAGGGAGGGAAAGGCATCAAATCATCACTGAGAGCATAATTTAAAAGTACATGAAGTCCAGTTGTGTGTAATAGAAATCAAAATTAGGTTAAATGCACACTAAATAAATTCACACATTGGCATTTGCCCATTTTTTCCATGTTTCTGTAATGACTTCATTTGCTTAGGCATTTATCTCTCATTATAAACTCGCCATAATTCCAATAGTTCAAGTTAGATTATATTTCCTGCATCTGCTTCTTACCTTTGTTTGTCATTTAATCTCCATGCATTTTTAAATAATTATTTAAACTGATGTCTAGGCTCTTCTAAAGCTTCTGCTGTGGAGTAAGTGTCCTTTGTCAGGATAAGAGTCATTTGAGTGTTTTTGGTGTGTTATGACGGATCTGCAGGTAAACATTAATAAAACATACGGCAACATTTCTCAGTATTAGTGTTTATTGAACAGAACATAAAGAAATGGCTCGTATCCTAGACTTTACTGAGCAGTGAAGGAGAAACACGATCGAATCTCGACAACGTGAAATATAAAACTTTGCCGTCTGTCCTTTTCTTGCAGCGAGGTATCAACCACACACTGAAGCACTGTATGAAAAATGAGTGTAGAAGCTCAATCAGAGTCACTACTTCTAGCCAGCTATTACATCACAGCCCAGTTACTGCTAGCAGTAAAAAAAAAAGGCTTGGAGAAGTCCACTTGGGATTTTCACAGTGGACCTCCCGAGTGGACGCTTAACCCCAGGTAGTCTCTGGCACTTCTTGCTCCAAAGGCTCTAATGATCCAAACTCTACTAAGATTCCTCCACAGCTAAGCAGGGAACGAGAGGGAGGACAAGGTCATTCCTGTGGAAAGAGAATGAGGAGAGGACTTCTGGAGTGTCCCAGTTCATGCATAAAGAAGAGCAACGGGATATGACCTGAACCACCAGCTTAATCCATATACATCAGCCAGCAGCCCAGGTGACTGCAGTCGTACAACACAGAGGTGGTGCTGTGGGCCCTGCAGGACTGGCACAGTTGATAAGACCTGAAGTTTTGCATGCCTCACCAGTGTCGTGCTTCGACTTCCTGTGGCAAAAGTTGGATGGCAAGCCTCGCGGCGTGGCTGTTAGTATATTTACCATGACAGGAGGATAGGCCTCAGCTAAGACTGAGTCAAGCAAAGAGAAGACTCATCTCAAGCACTGGAGACATAACAGTGCACAATCAGAGCACATATCTGAACTTGTAAACCCTGGGACTTTATGACAATTGTTAGAGCATTTCAGTTTGCAATTAAGGGGAAGGTGCACTTATCGGGAAAGCATGGACCAGGAGCATGAAGG
Organism: Benitochromis conjunctus; assembly: GCA_015052645.1. Taxonomy (NCBI): domain Eukaryota; kingdom Metazoa; phylum Chordata; class Actinopteri; order Cichliformes; family Cichlidae; genus Benitochromis; species Benitochromis conjunctus. The sequence goes on along the minus strand of VOQK01023912.1, from coordinate 78,121 downwards.
AAATGAAAGCGTGTGAAAGAGGCTGTGCAGGACTTAATGATTAGAAAGCTTTTGTTCTGGAAGGAGCCCACATCCCATTGGATGTTATTATACACAGCATTGTGCTCTTTGGCCGTTTAAGGTTAACTGCACGTCCAACACGCGTCGCTTTAACTTCTGCCCTCTGATGGATACACTCACATTTCTGTCACATCCTTCCACATTTCCTTTCATTTAAGCATCACATAACGGTGTGGATGGATTGGTCACTGAGTTGTCACATTTTAAGGCAGAACGTATTTGTTTTTCCTCCGTAGCGGGTATATTTTACTCGCCACTCATGCATTCGTCTGCAGAAGGCTGCTTTACAGAGGGAAATGAAACTGCTGCGGAGGTCCTGGGAGCTTGTTCTCCACAGCCGGATCATCTGCATCTTACCCTCGACCTCCTGACGTCATCGTCTCAGTGACGTATTTACCCAGCATTCCCGCTGCTCTCACAGTTAGAGGCGCATCCTTTTTTTCACATCCCAAAGTGACATTAAGTAACTGCTAAGCACTCATCTTACTGGTCCTCTGCTCATTTCAAACCACTACATGTTCATAATTGTTGTTCTGCTCACCAAAGGTGTCCCCAAGCCACTGATTTATGACTTGATTGCACTAAGCTAATGGGCCACTGAGACGATGAACCTCACACCCATACTCATACGTATGTTAAACATTTACCGGCTGGCCATTATTTGTCCTGCAACAGCAAATCACAGATATATTAATGGAAGGTTTGTGGGATGTGGGAACGTGAGTCACCATTCTCAAAAATCATCATCGACCATCATCATCATCGATCATCAGTCATGGAATGAATGAATGAATCCTAACTTGTGATAAATAATATAAATTCACCACTTTGGAAAATCACTGCTGTATGAGGACATACATCAGTGCCACAACAATGTGTGTAACACCAAACTCTCATTCCCAGTTAGCTTACACTTTGACTTTGACTTTACAGAGTTCGGTTCTCGAGGTGGCCCTAGCCCTAGCCAGTGCCTGGCCCATCATCGACAGCCCGTGCAGCCACTTCTTAGCGTCAGTCTCTGCTTTGAAGTTTTGCTATTTGCTTGGGTTTGATTGGTTGCTTTGGCAGGAATGGCACCACGCTGCAGCTCAGCCCTCTCCATCTGTTGTTGTTTTGGCCCACAGTTGCTTGGCCAGCTTAAAGAACCTTTGTTTCACATGTCAGGAGCACCATGTCTTGATTCCCTCACACACAGCAACCTACAAATATCTGTCTAAAGCGTGTCTTACACAGCAGCAGTCCTTCCACAGTTAGGTTCACCAAAGACAAAACATATTTAAGTCCACAGAGTCGGCACTACTGAAGAACGGTGGCGAGGTTCCTCTGACCTTACGAGGGAAAATGAGCATCACAGAAGCTGTTTAAACTGTTTACAATTACTGACTATGACTAAAACACCATGACTAAACTGGTCGAGTGTATTAAACAGCGTTCCTCAAGTGGTCAGTTAAAAAAAACAAAGAAAAAGTGTCGTAAAATGGGTTGAGAAAAAGAAATCACATACAAACATATCCAATAATATGTGTAACCAGGCATCTTTGCCTGTGTTTGTAGGGAATAAAACTATGAGGTAGCATCACATTCCTCACAACTGAAAACGACTTCTAGCAGTTAAACGAGTGTAGTCTGCACCGTGCAAGTCGCACAAAGCAGCGCTGCCGGCCTCATGTAGTAAACTGACGTCAAGGTTCAGCGTGCCCACTACGCCTCCACACACGCTCCGGCCTTCCCATATATGCACACAAACTAAAGTGAACCTGACTGGTTGACGTCTCTCTGCGGAGAGGCACTTCCTTTAATGGCCCGGGTCTCATCTCCGGTCTCCCCTGGAGTTCGCCTGTCTTACCCAGACTCTTCAGGAGCCTGACAGGACACAAAGGGGGAGGTGGGGGTGGGGTTGGGGGGTGTTTGATAAACTTCCACTTGCTGAGGCAGGTAAACAGACATTTTTTTCTTTTATATTTTCACTCCACCTCTTTGCTGTGTGGGCGGGGGATCATTGGAGCGTCTATCACAGGGGCTCACCTGTGTGGCATCTTTTATGGGCTGGACTGGAGATGACGCGTTAGCTTACATTGTTTAAAGAAAAAAAATCCGCTGACACCATCTTAGATGACATTCTTAATGTCTCTGCAATAATAATAAATGCATCTATATTTTTATATGTTAAGTCAGTGACAATGTGTGATCTCCGCTTTGACTCAACTAAAAATGCACAAAATTGTTTTTTTGTCTTTTTAAATTTGAACTTCTGCTGAAATTAGTGCAGCAGTTTAAGCTGGACTCTTTAACATGAGCGTTAGCTGCAAAATAAATGAAAAGGTCATCGAACCACGTCTTTGCTGACATGCACTGAGAGGATACATGAGAGGAATATTGTGTTAATGGGGAAAAGAGTAAAAAGCCTCCCCACACAGATGATCCTCTGGATATTCATGGTCAGAGACCACACAAACTAACTTTGCAGTGCAATAAGCAAAGCTGTAAACATTATTTCAGTATTTGCTTTTCTCAATTTGTTTCTCTTTCTTCAATCCTTTATCACCTGTTTCCCTCTCTCGTCTCGTCTTTGAGTCCTTGGGCTGTATTTTGGGAGATTTGGCTGTAAATGTTGCCCTCTGTAGCTCAATGTGCTAGCTGTGGAGAATATCAACAAGACTTCAGACATCTTTCTGGGAACTGAGTGTCTGTGGGGGGGGGTGTAGAGGTTGAGTGCTGGCTGTATAATAACCATTATTCAGCTGAGATGGCTATCCGGAGAGGGCTATCAGTGCTGGGGCCAGAGACACTGTGATTAGATTTCCCCCGTGTTGCTATTCTTCTTCTGTCCCTGGATCTTTCTGTGCCACTCTTCTCCTTTTGTGTATTACTCAAACCGTTCAACAGGAATCTCACTGGGACTGATGGCATGTCACAGAGAGATGTGCTGAAGAGACCAGAGTCAAGCTGTTGTTCAAACTTTCATTTGCTTTGGTCAGAAGCTGGAAATATACTATTATCAACATTTCCCAACTGTCAATAACAGATGACAGAATGCAACAGCTGGTTTTCACATGCTTTGCTCTGCGTGTTGTTCAAAATCCAATAAACAAATCGCTCTGCTGACCAAAAATGGACTTTACTCCAGTTGTACCACATCTGTATTTTATAAACTCCCTCTTAACACAGGCGTCCCCTGTTGATGTGAACAGTTGTGGCTGCAAAGTAGGTGCAGCGCAAATGAAACTGCATTGCTGAGAGTCTGAGCAGCTGGGTCTGCCTGTTAGTTAAACATCTCATTTTTCAGCTTTCAAAGAGTGCGCCAATGTTTTTCCATCCACATCCACTTTATCCACTTCCGCTGTCTTTATTATCCGTTTCTTTGCGACTTCTTCGACACACACGCACACACACACACGCGCACGCACAGTCGCACACACGCGCATGCACAGTCGCACACACACACACACACACGCACGTCCCCTTCCTTCCTCTCACTCTGCTTCGCTCCCTCTGTGGTATCAATGCACAGGGCTGCTTAAAGCCTGTGTCTGTGCTGTGGTGCTGGGTAATCAGTTAACCTCATTATGCTGCTGATGAAATTAAATCATTGCAGTAAGTGAAAATAATAATATGAGTAATAGGTGTGGGCTATGGTGGAACACCCCATGGCATTTGCTGCAGTCCCAGCCAGTCAAGATTTACCTCTCTCGCCCTCTCTCTCTCTCTCTGTCTCTCTCTCTCTGTCTCTCTCTCTCTCTGTCTGTCTCTCTCTCTGTCTCCCTCTCTCCCTCTGTCTGTCTCCCTCTCCCCCTCTCTCTCTCTCCCTCTCTCTCTCCCTTTCTTTCTCTCTCCCCCTCTCTCCCTCTAGCTCACCACTGTGGAAGATAACTGATGGCTTGGAGATAAACAGCAGCTTTGAAAGCACTGATGTTGACATCAGTTAAAAAGTTATATGTAATATGTTAATATCCATGTGCATATCAACATGCAGACCACCAGCCAGCGTTAGATCTGGCGGGTGCCTGGTTAGGTGCTTATATATATACTATATAGATAACACAACAGTACTTTGTAGAGTGAGGTTATACATATCATTTTCAGCAGGACTGCCCATTTATCAGTGTGTTATATGTTCCTGTTGCACTAAAAATAGTGAAAGCCAAGCCAAATGGCCATCAAATCACATTTGTGCGTCTAGTGCAGTTACCTGGTTTGGATATTTATTTCTATATTTAGTTTAAGAGATGGTTTGGTAGCAGTGAGCAGTCAGTGGAAATGGGATTAGTCTGGGGACTTATGTGAGTCTAAAGGACAGACCTTTTTGGAGGGCTGCAGTTATCATGGTGGAAAGCAGAACGCAACAGCAGGCGCGAGTCGACAGATTAACAGCAGGGCGGTGGCTAAGCTAACCAGAGGCTGATTAAAGGCTTTGCACCTGTCACTTGCGTAATGATATTAAGTGGTGAAGAGAAATTAAAGACAATTATGGATAATGATGGCATTCAAAAAAACCAAACCACAGACTACCTATCCCTGCCCAGCTCATTATCAGAGCCAAGCTGCACAAACCATATGCAGTGTCCTTTTGTCACTGTGGATTAAACTAATGAACATAAAATGTTGTGCACTGCAGTTCAGGCAGGCTTTTCTCATGTTTCTCAAACACAGCAAGCAGGGGCCATCTTTCCTTTCATAACCTGGCACTGTGCTAACAGTTGTAGCAGCCAGTCAGAGCAGGTTGACTCTCTAAGTCACGCCAACACCTCTGGTGACCTTATTTGAATCAAAGTCTGAAGCTATAGTTACTTTTTTGTTAAATATTTTGTTGAAGAGTCTTTTTGCCCACTACACAGGTAACAGAGTGCTCCCAGGTTCCCAATGCTTTCTGATAGAGGCAGACCCCTCAGCACTCTGCTAATGCAGATTATTAACAGGGCCGGGGAATACCTGCCAAAATGCAGGGTGTAACATGTGCACTGTACGAGGCTGTGTGGTGATAGCTGGCCTGACCGACAAGAAAAGTAAAAGAAGGAAAAAGCAAAGAGCAACATTATCACTGAATAATGCATGTGTGTTGATCCATTTGGCTTAAGAAGATCTGTCATTTCAGGATGCATACGTCACAGAAGAGGAATTGCTGTGGCATTATGGAGGACTGGCCCTTTGGGAATTCTAGGATACTATCATCCCATGTCATTGGTTTCCTTCTACTCTTCACAGTCAGGCTGGCTAACCCTAAAGTAACACTCCCTCGATGAGTGATCTATTTATTTTTGCATGGCCGCCTTTATCGACAGAGCCTGTAAGCTTGAGGGGAAACGATGTTATCAGACTCTATTCCAGGGGAAGCGAGCAACCAAAATACAAGCCTTTTTTTTCTCCAGGAAAGCTGCCGATGCTGTATCAGGTCAGAGCAGCTAGAACGATGGCACAATCTCTCAGAGGATCCCTGCTTCTTGTTTACTGCTCGCTTGGATCTTTCTGTCCTCTCTCGCCTCTCTTTCCTCACGCCTGTCTGATAGTGTATGTTTTCAGTCTCATAAATGCTGTCTGTCTAGTCTTCTACACTTTTCACGCCGTAAAGACGTAGTCAACGCAATGTGGCGTAAAAATCCAGCAACATCAATACGATGTAAAAGTCGCAGAGCAAGGTAGACCTGCTCTTTACAGATGTCCTCGTCCACGAGGCAGAACTAGCTGCAGGGCTGTGAAAGTGCAGCACGTTTTATAGTATCCATGGATCAGTGATGTCACACAGGAGATGAACGTATTCCTGTGTCTTTGCTAAGTGATGTGGCTTGCTTTTTGAGCTCTAGAGATTATATGGGGTGCTCATCAATAACTGAAGGAGAGGCTATGAAACGATGTACTCTCCTGAACCGATCACTGAAATATTTATTTTGCTTGACCGGCGTCACTTTAATGGCTTTGGTTTGAGACCCTCTGGTTCTTCTTTTTGTTTGTCTGTTTTTTTCCAAGAGTCAATATTTCATTTCTGAATGTGAATGCACATAAAACCACCGCTCTACTCCCCATAACGCCCTGCAGAGTGCGTCATGTAAAGCCATAAAATAAGCGTGTGTATTTTGGCTTCTTTATGTGGCATTTTGAACTATTAAAGCTAAAAAAATGTCATTATAAAAGCTGCATGAATCAATAATATTCATCATCTTGAAATTCTTGGTGCCTTTTGATTTGAAATGCTTAACTGCCATGAGCTAAAAACGAGACGGTAGCGGTTGTGAAAATGAAATATGGCTCGTTTGTGTGAAGGTTTTTAAGTGAGTCCCTTCATGATATCACATGCAAAAGGAAAATAAAACTAGCTCTTTATGACTGTCCTTTAAAGGCAGGTAGTCAGAGTCTGTGACTCAAGCTGCGATTCAAACCGCTCCCCTAATTTCTCTTGATTTAGTGCAAGATGTCCGTGAGACCACCACAGCGTCTGCAAAGTGGACATGAGGTCATTGGCTTGCCGAATGAAAAGCCAGCTAAGTCAGTCAATCTTCTCCAATTTGGGAAGTGGCCTTACTCTTCTGAATCATATTACAGCTTAGGGTACTTCTCCCTCAGCGCTCATCAGAAGAGAATTAGTCACTGCCCTGCTCCAGCCCGGGTACAGGTCAGGGGATTTGACCCATGACACTAATTGCCCTACGAGAGCATGGAGCCTGCATAAGAACGACGATGACAATGACCAACACTAGACTGTGATCTGTTAAAGTGAAATAATGACTCGATCATGTGTGATTATTAGCTGTGAGGATACCACAGCGTCCGTGAGTCACTGATCAGTGTGACGGCACTTATATTATCCTGATAATAACAGCAAATATGTTCAACTGTAACTATCGAGCTCATGCACGTTTGATGCTAATGTGATCCGTTACATCGCTCCGCAGACCTTCTTATTCCACGGTGGCCATTTTGACTTGTCACAGTATTGAAAGCACCGGTGCATTAACGATGGCTGAGGGGGGAGGCTCTACTTTTGCAGATGCTGGTTCCTTGTATTTGCTTGGTGGCGCTCTTCAGTGTGCTTTCCCTACTGTGTCAAAATGTAAAGCGTCTGTTAGTGCGGCCTTTGGGTTTATTGTGTGGCCCAGATGGAAACATGTCTGCGATTTTCTGCTTAAATAATGTGTAATCGCTCCACGATGGTTAAGAAACTTTTTTTTTCAGTGAAACTTGACGTCTAAATGTAAAAATGAAGTCTATTAATAAGTGAAAGGAAATGACCTCAGAGGACTCGTGTGCTGCTCTTTTCTACAGAGGACCTTCTTCCACCAGGCTTCCCTAACATTGACATGGGGCCTCAGCTCAAAGTCGTGGAGCGCACTCGAACAGCCACCATGCTCTGCGCTGCCAGTGGCAACCCTGACCCGGAAATCACCTGGTACAAAGACTTCCTGCCGATTGACCCCAGTGCAAGTAATGGGCGAATCAAACAGTTACGCTCAGGTAAGGAAAGCCAAAGCGTTATATTGCTGCTCTGGGTGCTTCTCACTAGCTTGTTTAATTTCCCAGAACATTTTTGACAGCATTGACGTCTTTGCTGTACTGTCCAGTGTTTCCTTTTCTGAGCTCAGTTATTTTCTCAAAACATCGAATGTCCCCGAGAACACATGTTCATTTCTCTGGTTTGGGAATGCATAATTATTTGAATTCATTCAGCACTGAATGTATAATCATTACATCGGGCTAAATATTATGCTAAACAAATGAAAATCACCCAAAAGGTTTTTTTTTAAATGAGTCGGATGTTGGCCTAAAAAAGGACAACAAGTGCAAAGTTTTAACGTAAAGCACAAAAGCTCATGTCGTTCTAACTGCTGGTCAACAGCCAATAGGTGGTGATGAAAATGAATGAGGTCAAAGGATTCACAACAATCGTGTCAGCAGACAATAAGAGCAAGGTCCATGTTCTACTGACACACTCAGTGGTGGATGTGTTGTCTTGTTGCCATTGATTAAACCCCACTGAGAGGCCCAGTAAAGCAAAGTCTAATTATATAGCTAATTATGCGCAGGCCCTCAGGTGGCTCAGGGCAACAAGGGGTAGATATTTTAGGTCGATGATTTGTCGCCATCCGAAAAATCCAATGCCTTCTGTTTGTGTTGTTGTTGTGAATGTAAATGAGGGTAGACGACACTAAATAAAGAGTGTGTTGTCGTTCACTTCCTGTCCCAGTTGTGGCCCTCGAGAGCTACACGCACAAAGTAATCAACTGGTTATTCGCGCTGTACCTAACAGAGCAAGTTCCCAGTTCTGTGTTTTTACTGGTTCCTCTTTAATTCATTCGTGTCCTCAATTCTGAAGCAGATTGGATTTTAAAATTTCAGGTTGAATCCATGGCTTGTCTTGTAATTGGATTACATTCTTACAGGGTATTTTTTTCTTATTGGTCCCTCACTACAATCCTGTGCAGCTGATGTCACGGATATAACTCATGTGAAACATGGGCTGTGTTTAGTACTAATGGACACCTACGAGTGAATCCCTCTGCTCTGTACAAGCACTCTGCCTCCTGCTGCATCAGAGTTTCATGATGATGTTGTCATGAAATTCTTTTTATGACATAAACATGTAAGTTACATGTCACAGGTTATTAGGTTTCATGATAACGTTTTGTGACTTTAACATGTAACATGTAACATGTGATATGTAAGTAAATGTCACACGTGAGTTGTTAAACTTAATTTTACTTTCCAGATATTCAAATTAAACAGGAACAAATAGAAATGAAAGGTTTATTGCACACTTACGATCACATTTTGAGATTTTAATGTTGGTTTCTCGCGTGCGTCTGGCGAGGGTAGGGTTTTTCTCTCCACCAGTCATTTCTTTAGTCATGCTGTATTATACTCGCGTCGAGGGCCAGCGCCTCTCGAAAAAAAAAAAAAATTCAATTACCTGGTAACCTTGTTAATATGGCTTTTTGAGTTTTGTGCCTGTCTGGGTAATCCAAAAAGAAATTGAGCTTGCTGTCTATTGTCTAATCTCTGTACCATCTGTCTGTATTTGTTTTATGGTTTTTCCACTGTCCCTGTTTGTCCTGTTTAACTGAAACAGAGCTGTTTTTCTTCATGTTTTCTCCATATTTGTGTCTGAAACTCAGATGTGTGTCTGTCCACATCGCAGAGTCTTCAACACATTTTGTGTAATTTTGACCTTTAACGCAAGTAAAAAAAAAAACAACGAAAAAAAAGAAGAATAATTGTGATATTTTACAGCTGATTATAAAATGGTATAACTTTTTTATAATAAAAGAGAAATCCTCTAAATGTGTTTATAAATTATAAATACAATGCGACTAAATGTCAGTGCAATAAAAACTGCTAACAACGCTGGGGCGGGACACAACACCAAACTAAACTGTAGCTCTTGGAAAGTCACTCTGAACCTCGCTCTTAAATAAACTCTGTTTTTTCTTTTCCTATTTACCTGTTCTTTCTTTGCCATTTTCAGACATCATTGGTAAGTGTCTTGCAAAGCTCAGCAAACCAGCCCAGTGTCCTTGAAGCACATGGCACATTTATACCACTGTCCATGCATGATTTCCTGCTCCTCCTCCTCCTCCCTTTCCCTCCAACTCCACATGTTTTTTCTTTCTGCATAGCCTTCATTTTTCTTTACTTTCAGCTACATATTCGTTCACCTCAATACTACGACAGCATTTATAGTAGAAAGACACAGGATGTGTGGAGGAAGCATCGTGATTCACCTGGCAGCATATAAGTGTTCTGAGGCCGCGTCATACTTCATGATAAAGGTAACATGCACAGGTCATCTAAACTGTCCAGTTTGGACCTTGTCCACATTATTTTAGCTCACGTACCCGTGGGACTCCAACATTACCTCAGAAGTAACCTTATATGAAGTTACCTATAAGATTTTGCCTGATCATCATACCCTCCTAACGGCCCGGTCACAGCGACTTCTTTTTCTGCTGCTGGACAGCAAGACGAGAGGCTTTAAGTAAATAAGTGGAATCCAACGCGGTCATTTCTCTGCAGTCACCTGAAGCATTTCTAGGCTTCCTAATGGGATATTTAGCAGGCACGCTTCTCCAGCACTGTGCATCACTTGCTGTTTCATTGAAGCTGTTTTACCTGTGCTCACAATAAGACATCGGTTCAGCGAATGCTGTTATTCTTAAACCTCGGTGCCGGACTTCAACCCTCTGGTCTTGGCCAAATATTTAGTCAGAAGAGCATTCTTCTTCTCTTGCCAGATTGGCCCTTTGCTTCACTACTTAACAAATGTCTTGTTTAGACTTTGTTGCCCAGACTAGAGGAGTCAGGGCTCAGCTGATGGCCTCCTGACTGCTTGAAATACTTGCAGCAGATATACCCGGCCACTTTAAGCTGGATGCGTTTTACTGAAACTTCAAAGTATATGTGCAAGAAGGAGGGGAGACAAGGAAATTACTTTCCCTTTTTTCAGTACCATAGCTCTTATAAGGTTATGTTAGCTCTGGGGGCTTGCTTTTATTCTATAGCTCTTCTGCCAGAAAGCTCAGCAGTCACACAGGATTTATGGTGATTTATGGCTTGAGCCCCCTAGGCTGCCATCTCCTCATCCCCTTAGCACTTCTAGTAGCCATCTTTGGTCCCTAATAACTTTTTCTTTTTTGCACTTATAAATGCACTAAAGAAATCCCCAAAACAGAAAAAAAATGTGACAGCCCCCCCCCCAAACTTCTTCTGGTGTGCTGATCACTGTTGACAGTTTCTGGGGCCTCTCTGTTTGCATCAGGCACACTCTCAAGCCTCAGGGGGTAACTCTGGTGGGCCCTCTGCCATAAACGGTGGTTAAAGGGGAAGGGGAGAGAAGCAGGAGAAAGGAGAGCATGGAAAGTCTGCCAAAGTCCATCATTTCAGAAACTTCCAGCTTCTGCAAAGAATCTGTGTTTTCTCCTATTCGGCCTTCATCATTAAATCATGAAATGTGAATATTGATTTAAAGTGTTTGCGCTCCAAAAAAAGGAAACGATGCGGAAATAGCATCACAGCACTTGGATGTGTTACTGTTGTTCCCAGCATAGCTGATTAGCTGGCAGACTGGTTCCTTATGTTCCAGTCCATGCTGTGCTGTCAGGAGGGATATTTTCATCAGGGTTTCCAGAGGAGCTCTTCCAGAGGTGTGTAGGGAGCGTGACATTTCTTCTTAACTTCCCACGTCTCCAGACCTCAGGCCCTCCCTAGCCTCGTCAGCCAGAACAGATTAACTGCGGGCCACAATGACAGTAAGAGGATGGGCAAAGATTTATGTCCTTCTTATAATAAAGGCTCAAACTCAGGAGCGCGACATTAGATGGCACTTTTAAGCATATATTAAGATTAGTTGGAGTTGCAGGTAGTAACAGGTAAACACTCACATCCAGTGTCATCAAAGCTGCTGCGAAGAGAGTGGCTCAAACCTCTGCAGGGGTCGTAACAACAGCTAGGTTTGCCCTCCGACCTGCTGTGACACCGCCGGGATCCGAGATTAGTGTCTGCGGTGACGAGAAGGTCAGCCCGACGCCCTCTTGAGGGTGGCTAGACTCTGACACGCCGCCAATCACGCAACCCTGTTTGCCCCACACACAGATGGGTAACAGAGGCAATCTGGCCATCTGGTTAT
>VOQK01023912.1:53084-66433 GCA_015052645.1 Benitochromis conjunctus | reverse complement strand
GCCATCTGGTTATAGACTTTAATAATTAAAAAAAATATTGGGAGGATTGTTTAACGAAACAGCTGGCGAGCTCTGTGGAAAAAATAATGCCACATTTGATAATATGAGGAAGATGTTGAGATATATTTAGGTCATTGTCACCCTAATCTGATCAATCCCTGGCTGACCAAGGCTTAGATGGGAAGCTTATGGCCATTAGGTCGCATGCCCGTAATGCAGGTGGATTTGCCTCTGTAATTGAATATTGGCTGGCCTTGTGGACCCAGCCTGCCTGGCCTTCCTCAACAAAGTTGTATATTTTCATGCTCGTGCCTTTTACATACACAAATTAGAAATTACAAACCGCCATATTTGTTTTCTCTCTCTGTGTATTTGTTTCTCCTTCATCCACCTTCCTCCTCATTAAACTTCTTTTTTTCATTTCCTCCTCAGTTTTTGGTCGCCCAGGCTTTCATAAGATCCATGTGACAGCCCTCCCCTTTTTAAACCTGCTTTATTAACCTTAACCTTACTCTAACCTTAACCTAACTTTGACCTTAACCTCTAACCTTCAACCAGTAACCTCTTAACTCCCGACTAAAATCCATGTGACTAAAGCAAAATAAACCAGCTTCCTGCAGCCTCTAATCAAACTCTAACTTTATAACAACGTAACCTTCCCAGCCCCATCGTCCTCTGTCTTGTGATCACCTACATTTATGTGGTCTCCAGAGTTATTGCAGAGATGAATAAACTGTCGCTTTGGTTTTGCCTGGTTTTTCAATGACTCTAAGTGATCACTGTGGCACATATAAGCACGTTACGCTGTTTGTGGCTCTAAGACATTGAGTGTTTTTTGTGGATTTGCAGGCTAGGCATTTACATTTACGCACCCTGATTCTCCACTTTAACGTCAATAAATGTAGCAATAAATTAAACTCCCCAGATTTTAAAGTACAGTTAATGTCAACAAATGTTTATGTTAAAAAAGTAAATGTAGACCTTTGATGTAGAAATATATAACACAGTCCAATAGAGCAAAAGGCAAACTAATCCACCTAGGTGCATTGTGAACCAGGCAGAACTTCAAACTCAGTGACTGAATCCTAATTGCTGGTATCACAAAAGATGGCTCTGTAGACAGAAATGTAATAATCTGACCGGGAGGTGCTGAACATGACCCCCCTCACTTCACTGTATAAAGGCTGACATCATATTCAAAAAAACAGATTCATTAAACTATGTGTGGCTTTCAAAATCACAAAACATGTATACACACAGAGAGAAATGCAGCTATGCAGTATCACTGTCAGCTTAATAAAGCTATAAATATGCCTGTTGTATATGCCTCGGTCATTGTGCAGCCACACAACCATCACTTTGCATTCAAGCTTGTTCCACTGCTCGTTAGACGTGTCAGTGACAGTGGTGGGAAAAACAAGGTGTAGTTAAACAGACTGTCATGATGTCAACATATAACAGTCCAAAAGCAGAACAAGTGTCCATAACGCTGCCGAGGAAAAATGTCACACTCGGGAAAATATCATGAAAACTTACTTAAACAGGTCGTCTGTATTTTCTCTGGGCAGCACGCGTGACTGCATGCCAACACATGGGCCAAAGCTCTGGTGTTACACTCAGTGGATAGTGCGAACCCTTGATCCTCAGCCCTGTGGGTGCAGGCACTCTGTGCCAAGTAGGAATAACCAAGGGCACATTGTTGCCATGAGTCATCCTTTGATTTTAAAAATGCAGACTAAGAGAGAAGCAATACTGTGGAAACACACACACACACACACACGCACGCACAAAAGCAAACAAACTCTAAAACTGAGTGAAAGAGAGAAAATTAATAGAGCAGCTGCTCAAGCAAGAAAACAAAAAGAATTATGAAAAACAGTCAAGAGTGGAAGGACAGTTTAATGTGAATTTGAAGGGGTTTAAGTTAAGCTGGCTCCCCCTCCCACGCCCAAAGCTGTGCCTGTAAGGGAAGCATTTTACAATGCAACATTTCAAAGTACACTTAAAAAGCCCACCAGCCAGTGACTGGATGAGCTCAATATTTTATTGTCCCTAATGGGACATTTGGCTTGCAGTCAGCCATGTAACACAATACAGCCTCACAATAAACAAAGATAGAGAAACATACAAGTGGCAGTGAAAGGAAACAACTGGAAAAAGCATGGAGATTGAATGACTGGGGCTGAAAGTTGAGGTAAAGAGCCTGTCTGTCACAGGTAAACAGGTTTATGACTGCTAGCATAAATACGAACTTCAGCCTGTTTGATTTAACTTGCGGTTGCCTGATGGTACCACCTGAAATCCTTGCTTCCCCCGCCTTTAGCATGCTGAGGTTCAACACTAATGCCCAGTACTGAATAATGGCACTTTTTACAGACGCCTTGTTCAAGTTCAGCTGGCTGAAAAAACGCCGCGGGAGCATAACTTAAGAAACCAAACCTCTCGTGCTCGCCTCATCACCGTACGTTACAGCCATGACCCAAACAGACAGCAGTAGGTCAGCGCGATTAAACTCCCCATTGTTTTGTGATACCGGCAGTTCGATTTTTCTTTTTCTTTTAGCCCCCGCACCTGTACGAGATTACCCCATGGTTTAATAACCAAGTCTGAGTGATCCGTCTAACCCAAACACCTCCTCTGACTATTACTAATATTAACCTTGAACTTCACTGATGTTGTGTCTTCATTTTTGTGTCTCCTCCAGAGGATACCCCGATTCGAGGTAAGATGCTTAACCATCACGATAAAAACAGGAGAAAAATAAAAGACTTTAACTGACACATAATCGAATATAACCACTTTTAATTCCTCCAAAGTGACTAAAATGGGAACCAATCAGGCTTTCCTGGTTTCAAACAAACCTCTGTCTCTTACATTAATACCCCATTTGTGTTCGTGTTCTGTGTCACATGTGTCACGTATGTTTCACACTCCCATGTTTAATGTCAACACTGATGTACTGTTCTTCCACCTGTGTGTGTCTGTGTGTGTGTTCTGTGTTTGTGTCTTCTTGTTATTATCAAAAATCAGGAAACTTTAGATTAAAAGAGCAAAGCGATGCGTGGTGAGGCCGTTAGCTCTGCCAGGGTTTCTGCTGGTTTTATCTCTGAGGTCATCAACAGGTTCATGGCACAGTGGTTGTTCCTCCAGCTCTGCTTTGATATCCTCCTCATTTGTCCATAAACCACAAGTAACCACATCTTACATAAACCACATCTCCCTGAAAAAGATGAGACGTCAGGGGCAGCAAAAGTTACAAAAGTCCCTGATGTTGCTCTACGGGATATAAACCTATAACTGCAAATGTAGGAAGGCTGCTGAGTGCGATGGATGCCTTTTTAAAAATGCCAGCATGGGCATCCTTTGAATATACAAAAGAACTGCTTTTATAACTTCAGAGGAAGAATGGACGAATGGAAGGATATCCAGGTAAGACTGGAAGGACACAGGTGTGAAGCGGTGTGACTCCTGTCAGTTACACAAAGGCTTTGTTCAAATCATTCTTCTTCTCCCCTCATTTTCCCCTGGACGTTGTAACTTTGTAATTATCTCTCCGACTTTATAAGTGAAACGTTCAGTGTGCGATTCAGCGGGGTTGTTGTTGTTAAACGCTTTTGTTCCCCAGGCTGAGCAGGTAAGTGAATATCTCAGTTTCCCCTGGTTGTCCGTGTAAGCAAGGGGATGAATTCAACTCTTGTTTTCATTTATTCCTCCGTGATGAGAAGAAGTGGAAGAGCGTGGATGGATGGATTTATTTATTTCTGGTTTTATGACTGTTATGGCAAATACAGCAGGTCCAGCGGTCCTCCAAATCCAGTCGTTTCACACAAGCAGGGAAAATATTTGAAAGCGTCCATGTTGTCACACATATTAAAGGACATCACAGCAGGCCAACACAGCCAAACCAGCCCTCCCTGCATCTCCTCGGTTAATTAAGAAGGCCTCATAAATCATATTGTGACAAATGTAACTTGTGAACTCTGCATTTGCATAATGACTTAAGCAGCTTGAAAAAGACGATTTTTCACCCATTGCCAATACTGACCTGCTGTCAGTATGTAATTATGAAACAAAGTGGGTAATAGAAATGATAAAGACACGTTCATAGGTCGATGTTCATATGGACCTATGAGCATGCAGGTGTTCTGTGTACAGATCTTCAGGCATGTTGTCCCACCGCCGAGTCATTTCTGTTTCACTCTGTGAAAGAGCTGATTCCCATAATGTACAGCTTCAGTTCATTTTAGTTCCATACGAAGCCATGCAGGTGCCGGCCTTGAGGTAAGCGATCGCTGTAAAGGTAGCTCGACTCCCTACCTGCTTCATTACTAATTTCACGGGAGCGTTACAAGCCACCAGATGGGCTCTGACAACAATGGCATCACACGTGGAGCCTCATGCTGGTGCGATCACAGCATAATGACCTTGGGGTGGTGGCAGAGCGTTGCCGAGTGACAGCCAGGACACAGACAGAGGGGAGAGACAGTGAGAAAATGGCAAGTCCAGACTTGGCTGCCATGTAGCGCTACTGGCTGTCTTCATTTATGCCGTTATTAAAGCGGCGGGTACACAGCTGAAGTCTGTAACTTCCAGCATGTTGTCATTTATAGCTGCAAACACAATTGATGTCTCATAATTCGGCAGTTCTTTGTTAATGTGCGGTTCTGTTGTCTGAAGCAGCTGTTGCAAAACTTAAATTAACCGACAGTTTGTAAAAATGTTAAAAAAATGTTTTATTTCATTTTTTGTTTGCTTTGTTTTGCTTTCATTTTTTTTTTTTTGCTTTTATACCCCTCAGCCGTGAAAGGTTGATGGTGAATTGTCGTCGCCCTGCCGAGCGGGCAGACGGGTGGGCGGGCGAATAGCGTGGACGCCCAAGGTTGTGAATGTGACGACTCGGGAAGGAGATGACGTAGGATTTTTGAAATTCATACAATAAGCACAGCTACTAAAAATCTCAACAGAGTTTGAATCTCAGTGACCTTGAGCTCAGGGTCAAGGTCAGAGGTCAACATTTCTGAAAACCACCTAGTTTTTCACATCTGGACCATAGGTGCCTGAATGCCTTTGTGCCTCTGAACACGTCTTTATGTGTTAAGCGTACAACATTTGAGAACACTATGAGCAGAAACTGTCTGCACTCTTCTGTGCGCTCAGATGAGTTTAACACACGTACGAGTCATGTCATTGTGTTTGTGTGTCCGTTCATACAGTAAGGTGCTAATTTGGGGTTTTAGTGAGAGCTGGCCAGCCGTTTTGTTCACCGCCTAAACAAATCTATCAAATCCTGCTGGAGCACACTAATTGAATTACACAAATGGGACTTTGGGGGGGGGCACATGGCAAAGCTGCTACAAAGCAGCGACTGGGGTGGGCAGACCACAGCTTTAGGCACTTTCTGAAATTAATCAACCATGCTGGCCCCTCCTCGCCCTCCTTTATCCCCTCATCTGTCTTTTGGTGTTTCTATGCTGTCTGTCTTTTTAACTCTTCCTCCACCCTTCTTTGATTTTTCTGGGCTTTTTCTGGTTTCTATCTTTCACTTCACCTCTCATAAAGGAGACTTTTGTTCGACTCTTTTTTGTCATTTGGTATATTCTGTGTTTGTGAGCTACAAAAAAGGACAGTGCAGTGTGTGAAACATCTGAATGGTCCCTGTTTGGGAACAAGATAACTCTCTAGCCTTGACTTGTAGACAAATCTGCTGTTAACAGTTTTTCAGTTTGTCCCTGAATCAAAAACATGTGTTTGTTGAACTCCATCTAGGCAGTCCTCTTCGTTATCACACCTTGGCACCTCGGTGCTCTTCTTCAGGTCAGCCTGCAGCATGTGGCACTTTTAACCAGGGCAGCTGTCACGGCTGGGACAAATGGTCCATTACAGCCTTCTTCATCACATGAATGAAGGAAGTAAACTTGCTGCAAGACAGTGAGAGTGGGCAGCAGGGGAGGGTGTGGGTCTTTGGTCACTCAGACTTAGAAGATCGATCAACCTGGATAACTGATGTCATTAGGAGACTTTTTCCCCCCTTAATGCTGACCTTAATATTGTGCCATGCATTAATCACTGAGTAACAGACAGAAGGGTATCTTTTACTGCTCTGACCTAGTAAAACATGAATTATAACTCAGCGGAGGCACTTTACTAATGATTATTGTAGCTGCTGAGCGGACAGCCGGAGCTCTTCCAGGACATTTTCACATCCATTCCCAGTACAGCTTACACGGTGTCCTTGAAGAGTCAAGTGTCCTTTTTAGACGTCCTTAAATTAGATGGCAAAGAAAGAAAGTGGTAATCACACAGTAATTCTCTGTGCCGGAGTTAAAGCTGCACACTTACAATATCGATTTATATCTATTTATTTATGAAACGTGACATCACGCCGATGGTTACTCTGTATTCAGGACAGGACAAAACATTAAAAACAGTGATTTGTTCTGTAGTAACGGTGCCAGTGACAAACAAGTAAAAGTACCCGTGGCTTTTGTTCATGCCGACATGATTAGGAGCAGATTAGTACTGACACGAGTATTTCCTGAAAAATACTCTGTGATCTGTGTAGTTACAGCAGTTTTTATTTGGGATAAGGATTAATGGAAGACATGGCATTAAGACCCCATATAGGATCAATCTAACAAGCATGTGAGCAACACTATAAATTGCCGTCTTTATCAGTAAACACCAAGTGTTTGAACAGGCCCGGTACGTGGCATTCTTTTGGTTATGTTTGTGAAAGATAATTTTCAGCATTTATTTCCTTTCTTGTGCCACCGGCCACTCGCACAACAGGCTGACAGAGCAGACAGAGCGCATCGTGCAAACCACAGAGCTCAGTCATTTAAAATAAAGAAAAGAGAGAAGCGATGGGAACAAAAGGACTCATGGCTCTCGCGTTTCTGGTGTGCACACACACAGCTGCAGATAGGTCATCAAAGACGGTAATATTATCTGGCCTCACACTGCCTGCCTATTACTGGTCACTGCAAAAAGAAATATTATTGCTTTTTGTTTCCTCTTTATGTGGGGAGATAATTTAAATGAACTAAATCAAAAGAGCAAGCCGGAGCTCAAGGAAAGCGAATATAGCAAAACCAACATGAAAAACTGCATTTTGCCCCGATTTTCAAAAGGCTAAGTCACAGAGTCAAACGGGGTTTTTCTTCCTAGAGTTTTAGACAAGTTTAAGAATCCATTTTCTCAGAGTCCTGGGGGGCCTGCAGCCTATCCCAGCTGTCACAGGGTAGGTTATGACAGAAGCTAATAAATACTGTATATTCCCCGTTCTGTGACATCGTCCCCGTACATTTGTTTTATTTCCCTCCCTTTCCTTTCGTTTGCCTCTCGTCCTTCTTGTACCTGCCTTTCTTGCCTCCCTAACTTTTTCTCCCATGTTCTGCAACTAGAAAGACTCTTTGTGTGTTCTTCAGAGCTTCATGTTGAAATAATAGCTCGAATCTGTAATGAAGCCAGTCGGGGCTTGGAAACAATAGATAATCCTACCTAGCATGGTGTCTGGGAGCAGATGAAACCCCCCGTCTTCTCTCGAAGTGTATTTTTTCTCTCTTTGCACTCCCCTCTTCATGAACAACACCAAATGTTGTTAATAGCTGGCTCACAGTTCATTTTCTTTGATTCTTTATGCATCATTGAGATATCTGTGGTTGTATTTTGTTTACTGTCAAATAACACGTGAGGCACATTGTCAGTAGCCGCGACAGCATGTGACATAGAAAATCACTTGTTATTCAGCCGTGTGGTAACAGTTAACAACGAGGAGCTTCCAGTGATTTTATAATTCAGCACAGTGAGCGAGGGTGACAAGCCGCTGGCAGAGCTTCCTGGAAGCGTCCACCTGGAGTTGAACTTCACACAGTCCTTACTTTGTGGTCTCCCTGGTGCTGAGGCACTCGGCTTCTGAGCACATTCCAACCCACCTGCCACCGCGCTGGCATTTGCTGTTCCAAGTGCACATCAAACAAATCCAAATCAGATGCTTGCATAAACCCACGGCGAAGACGGCGCCACCTGCACTCTGCAGGTAGACGTTTTCATTTGGTTCACGAGCTGTGTGCCAGGAACAGTTCCCCCACGAGGGATGAGCATGAGCTGAGTTTTAGATTGAAATGAAGAGACAGTAAAATAAAAGAGAGCGCCATAGATTGCTGTGTTTTTATGATTGTTTTGAAAAGCAAATAGTGACCCAATGGTATAAAATAGTCCCGAGGGAAAGTGAGTTATCTTTATAATTAAGCAGGATCAATGATCTCATTTGTGGCACAGCTGAAGCACCTTATTAGGCCACTGTTCCAGAATGGTAGCCTTGTTCAACACTGTGTTCAATCTACTTTGCTGATGTGATGGAGTAGGTTATGGTATATTACAAAGCATCCAGGGAAGCTGCTGGCATATTGATGCTTCCTGGCTAAACGTTAACGAGCAATGGTGCTGTGTTTGTCAGAGAGGCCTCGGCTGCAATCTGTCTGCTGAGCCAGTCAGAAGCCCTAATGATATCATCAGGAAGTGCCGTCAACAGCGCTCTAATGAGGAATGATCTGACGCCCGTTGGTTCACCGCCCTCCTTTGTCCCATGCACCATTTTCTTCAGTGTCACCAGGCATTTCCCTTTACTTTATTTGTGCATACTATATAAGAAGACCTGCTGGTGATGTGTCATGTCTGAAACGGCTCAAAGGCGTCTGTTTTCATAATAATGACAATAAGCCAGAAAAGAATGGGGGTCAAAGCGAGTGGCATAGATGAAGCACGAAATAGAGTCAATGGTATGAATAATTAAAATGCTTAGTAATTCAAATAGCTGAATAGCAATATTAAAACCTGAATATTAATAATAATAATAATAATAATAATAATAATGCTCTGTATTCGTTTGTTTGAGCATTTGTCACAATTTTGATGAGTCGTTATCGCATAATAGCAGAAGGGCTGGAACGCTGCATTATATGGATGTGTTGACATTTTCTCATAAACTCTCCCTGCACCAGTACACACACACACACACACACACACCCTTGGTGAGCTTTATGCAAAGGGTGATTTACTAATCTCATGGGGTTTCCAGACCATCTCAGCACCCCTTCTCCGTTACCTTTCATCATCCTTACATCATTACTTTGTTGCACTTTCTTTGTAAGCGATCTCACATCTTACACGACTTGCATGAACCAGCCTACTGTAGCTACAAATCCAGTGTGACTGATTCAGTCCACATTTTTATTCATTTATTTCCCCCCTTCTTTTTAATCTGTGGATGGCTGAGGCTGGAGTGGAAGCCAGTTTGTCATGCCAATCTGCATAAGCATTGCGGAGAGAAGCAGATCTTGACAAAGTGGTCCTGAGAAATTCAAGATACCCACCATTAAGAAGATTGTCTGACTTCTTCATGCGCTGTCACAGACAGATTGACTAATCATTTCCTCCCTGCTTCCTGTCTCTCTGTCTTTTCCCCCCCGCCTCTCTCCCTCCCCGTCTTGTCTTTGTTCGATGTCGTCATTTTCCAGGTGCCTTGCAGATCGAGAACAGCGAGGAGACGGACCAGGGGAAGTACGAGTGTGTGGCGTCTAACGTGGAAGGCGTGCGCTACTCGTCCCCTGCTAACCTTTATGTGCGAGGTAGGGAGCAACCCGGTCAAAGAATCAGGCCAAGAAAACGAAACAAAAGAGGAGAAATAAAGAAAGAAAACATGTACCCGTTCTAACTAAAATACCTTCACAGCGCAGCTCAGCTTTAAACTGTTGAGCTTAACAAATGATAACTGCTTCCATTCTAGCCTAGCTGTGTTTGCACAAAATGTATTTTGCAAAATAGCATTACCCGAGTAATATCAATATTTTAGCACTGATAGTATTGCCTGCCCATAAATGTAATTTCATATGCACTGAAACTTCCAGATGTAAAACTATAATTGACCAACTAATGTTCTTCTCTGTTATGATGTTATGCTCCATTTTTTCTTTTAATGCCCTCCCCTACTCACTCGGAAGGAAATGTGTAGCACAACAAGCCGTATGTCTTTACTTTATCGGTTGTACGACACCTTTTACCTGTAATTGTGTGCCCGATCAAATGTTTCCCGCGCTGTCAAAGCTGGAGCCCAAAAAGAGTCCAGAAGGACGTCTTTGTGATTAGTTTTTTTACAGGTAACGGAGCACAACGGTAAGTCCCCGTTTTGATTGAGTGGCGAAGTATTATCGCCCACCAATCAAAACCTCAACCCCTCGGCCTTCTCTAGATTTGGAGGAGGAGAGCTGAGTAGGCTGCTCTGTTTAAAAAAAAGTGTTGTGTCACATAGATTATAAATAGTACACTTCCTCTATTTCTTTGTCATGCTGTTCTGGAGCATAAATCCATAGTATTCCCATGTTTCTTCTTTGGTGTATTATCTATAAAGGCTTTTACAGTCAGTAGTAATTTTGGCTGGCATGTTCGAGCAAAGCGAAGATATAAAAAACGATCAGTCACAGGGAACATAGAGTTTCATAGGAAACAGACAATGAAGACAAAAGCGTCCTCTCCACCACTAATGCTAAATGACAATGGATCCCTGTTGAGGGAGCTTTAATAAATTGAAGCAGATGCATTTTCGACATGTATTATTTATACTGTGCATATTAAATAAAGATGCCTCCGTATCTACTCAGTTTGTTCCCTCTGCTGTGTACCAAATAACTTTGTTCCCAATAAATAATTCACTACTCTGACATTATAAAATGGGTCAGGGAGCTGCTTTTTCATTATTATTGCTATTATCATACCCTGTGAAGGAGCAGCGTAGGAAAGGGAAAAATTCCACCATGAAAAGCTGGAGGTAAAAAAGGTTCATCAAGATTAGTCCTGTTCTCGCCAGCGTTTATCCTGGAGGCGCGTGCCGTCGCGTCTATGATGCGGGCAGTGTCAAGTAGCTATCCACCCTGCTAATACGTAGCATGGTAGGTGTGAGAAGGGTCGTTGAAAATTCTAGTCAAGCACTCTACAGGCGTCATTAAATACTGATGAATAATTATGGGAACACTTTGTTGACACAGCACTGGGATGTTCAGCAGCTCCTTTGGTCAGAACCTATATATACATAAATATATTCCCTGATATCATTTCCAACAATTCATGCAATCTCCATGAACACTGGCTCCATCAGCATGCCTTTAAAAGAGTACACAAGGGTCATAAATACTTAAGTACTTTCACGCTATGTAACACACTTGTTATGCTTTGATGGTGTCGACCTTTGTCTGTTTTCAGTTAACTTTTGTCAATCGATTCTTGATACTTGATGTTGACTATGTTTTGTTCACAAAGCAAAATGCACTTGAGATTAGCAGCTGTGGTAGGGACGCATTACGAGCAGGAAGTATATATATATGTATATGTATATGTAGAAATCCTAAATTGTATGTGAGGCGCAACCCGACCGACAGCCTAATGACGGTGCTTCTGATTGGCTCCGAGTGCCATTTTTAGTGGGACTGCCTTAAACTGCAGCTGCTAATTTCATCCCAAACTGTGTCTTTTTTTTTCTTCTTTTCAATCTCTCATTAGTTTTTTTTCTCCTTTTTTGTTTTCTCTTGATTTTGTTTCCTTCTCTAATAAAAGCGAATACGGCCGCCGCAGCAGGAGCTTCTCCTCGTGGCTATAAGAAGCTTATGAAATTCTGAATTATGAGAATGGAACGCTTGATGTGACTCCAGTGGCGCCTCACTTCCTTTTTTTTCTTACCAGGCGACAGTGCGGCCACTGGGGTGAATCTGATTGTTTGGGTTCAAGTTTATTTACGGGGGTGGGGCAGGCAAGTGTACTTTCAAGACGGGTTTCACTGATAGCGGGGGAAAGGGACGAGGAGGGGGAAAGATGAAAGAAAAGGGAAATGTAGCTGCAGCTAAACACCTTGAGGTGGCTTTTTTTACTCTCTCTGTGTTTCCCCTATTTTTCTCTTCTCCTCATGTCATTGTGTTCTGCATCAACCCCTTTACATCCCTCAGAGCTTCGAGAAGGTTGGTGTGTTTTTTCTTTTTTACTTTTTTTAACCCACGTTTGAAACAAATAATAAATTCAACATGTTGGAAACAATTTTTTAGCTGTATTTGCCTATTTCAGAGCTCGATTGATTACTAATTTGAAGAGATACTAATCAGCTGATCCAAACTGCTAAATGATTATGAAAGAAACTTTTATTTATTTTCAAAGGAAGAAATGATGAAAGCAAACCCGATTAGCTCGGGTCTTGTTAATTTACTTTTCTGTTTGCATTGTGGGGCCTTTTCTCGTTTTGCATCCTTTGGTATTGCTTCTGCACCTAAAGGCTTTCTTGCATGTGCTGAATGGAAACGCAGCGTGTGGAAGTGACAGGACCTGTTGCATGACGCGAGAATGTAACTGCGCTTGCATGCCTCTTCAAAAGCCGTTTGGCCGCGGTGGTCTTTTTGTTTCTGCATTCCCTTTGGTTTCCTCACTTCTCTTTCTTTTTGTATTTTCCCTGACACACCCCTTTTTTGGCTTACCTTTTTTTCCCACTAAATTTCTTGATTTCTTTCTTTTTGTGTTGTGATTATTGTGTTGTGTTGTGTGTTTTCCTTTGGTTCCCGTTCTGTCGGTGACCCTTTGTTTCTGTTAAAAACATCTGTCTTCTTTGTGGTTTTTTTGTCGGTGAGATTTGCGTTTCTTTTTTTCCAAAATGACGCTGCTCTGCTTCTTGGGTCTCGGAGTGCAAATGCAAATGTCGAATGAAATAATAAGTGTGTATACAGCCAGTGTTCCTGTCATCTTGTTTATAGCGATCCATTACTGGAAAAATTAGACCTGATTGGGCCTGATTGGCTTCCATGGTGATTTTAGGCAGCCATTAAGGGATGCCATTTACAGTGTCGTGTGGATCAATAACAATATAATGAGTTCGACATCAAATTTGCTGTTGCTTAGCGGGTGCTCAGAGATACTTTTCAAATGGCGGCAGCTAGAATGTGATTGGTTTTGTTGAATGACTGCTGTTTGTGTTCCCTCGCAGTCATGACACTCCATCAAATTATAATCTATTATTCAGAAGCCCTCCTTCCCTCGTACGCACACTCTCCCTCCCTTTTCCTCATGGAATATTGATTTCCAGGTTGATGCGACTAAAGTAATGAAGCTTCTAAAAAGCACGAGAAAACGCGCCGTGTTTGTGTCTTTGGTTTGTGTTATTGTCCTGGCACAAACAGAAGAAAGTGCTGAAGGAACTGGAGATCAATGCAAACGCTGTGTTCTGCTGTACATTCGATTGGCTTTGTGCGATAATCAGATCTATACTGAACCCCGTGTCACTTGATTTCGGGAACTCGCGTGAACTTGTGCATTTCATA
>VOQK01023912.1:29543-43992 GCA_015052645.1 Benitochromis conjunctus | reverse complement strand
TGTATTAAGATGTCATACATTATTGGTGAAGAAGCTTGAAAATAGAGCTGGATTTAAGGGCTTACTGGTGGATCTGAGCCAGTCTTTGTAATAATATAGAAGTCAAATACACATGCTTTGTTGGAGTGGCTATTGTTATTCTCAATAAAGTGCACTGTGTTCGATTTGGAGAGATTTTACACCGACAGAGGAGAGCCATGGCGGGGGAGAGACTTCTTTTAACACATTTTCTGTTTCTACCAGTGCAACTTGTTGGCTGTACCCCCACACCTGGATGTGTGCGGGGGGGCGGCTTCGAAACAACCACGTCACACTTCTTTTTGTTACTGCTAGGCAGCAGAGCTACACAAGCAGTGCATAGTCACTGAGGAGGGCGCCACCTGCATGCCACACCCACTCCTGCCCACTCGGGGTGCTGTTGAAAAGCTAACACTGCACCGCTGATCTATAAGCAGTCCTGGCATGATAATACTCTGTGTTCATCCGTGTGTGTGCACATTCTCACCTCTCATTGTGTCTTTGTGATTTCCTTGCCCGGTAAACCACGAGCTGATTGGGTTGGATACACCTCTTCCTAGCACATGTCAGCTCCGTTTCCCCTTTTTGCCACTTGTTCCCCCGTGCACTGGAACAAACGGTTTCCTTTGAATGGCTTGACATCACCTTGCTCACTTTGTGTCCTCTCCCTTTTATGTTGACTCTTTTGGAAAAAGTTTTCTGTTTTATTTATTTATCAGTTTATATTCATTTCTGGGTTCTCTGAAAGAGTATTGGTTTGGCACCATACCAAACAGTAGCTTGCTGCTCTTTTGGGCTTTATTTTGAGGGGTGGGTGGGGTGGTGGTTCTTGTATGAACCGTAGTCCACCACTGACAAAGCAAGTACAACACACGAGACAGAGCAGCACACTGCATATTTGCCTTTTAAGTAAATATGGGGCATAATCGAGTTGCTACATCTATGCATGTTCAAGAGACAGAAACTCTAACCACTGGATGATAACCATATCTTTATCAAACTCTGTTCAAATCACTATTTTTTTTGCTAAATATTGTGTCCCATATAAGTTCTGCTTTCCATAATATAGATAATATTGAATATTATTGTAGTTATAATTTTAAGGTTAATATGCACCTCTGCCTTTTCCATCGTTCTTCTTCTGTGGTTTCATCTTAGGTTCCTCTGGTCTAAGGATTTTATTGTTTCAGTTTTAGTGCATTGTCCCTGTGCATTTAGTAGTGAGATAAAGCCATGGCTTTATCACCGTGGACACCAGAAAAATCAAAGAATAAGTCAGACAATGCTAAATATTTCCCAACACTGCACATTAAATAACTTGAGCTTTTCGATGCTCTGAGGTAAGTGGTTGTGTGGCTTAGAGCTTCAGTCTGCCATAACGCTTATCAAAGACCTTCCAGTTTATGGTTTTTTCGGGTTTTTCGTTAAACATATCAACAATTGGAAAGCTAGCTTAAGCCTTTTTTATGCTTAAAAATATTTAATTGCAGTGACTGTAGTTTGGATGCTTATACAGCGCAGGATGCATCTGAATCTGTACGTATACAGTATAACTCATAAAGTTGTCACTCTATACATCTAAACAAGCTGAATGTGTTAAGGCCATTATAGATGCAAAGAAGCACAACAAGCAGCAGTTTTATTTACGGCGTGTGGTACACTGCTACACATGTGCATATAATACTCCTACTTTACAGTATAATGAAGATGAAAGTGGCTGCTTGACTGAACTTACTGCAGTTCATTTTAAAGATTAATAACTAGCTCAGGAGAAATCAGCGTCAATAGGTCAAAAACTGCACTAATTTAGTAAACTAAATTAAAAAATCAATTAATATTGCCTTAGCCTGTTCTGTCCAAACACATTACCGAGCAGCGGCGTACAGTTTTATTGGTTCAAGCCAAAGTTCGTCTTTTGTTCCCGGGTCAACCCCGTAGACGCGTTTCAACTGGATGTGCATCCAGCGCGATGCCTGGCAGACTGAAACACTTTGCCACAAAGTGAAAGAAAGACAGACAACATGATTTTCCAGTTTGCTTTGTTGTCTAGTATCTGTGGTAAAAATGTTCACATATTGTTGAAGTTTGTGCTCAGTCCAAGTAGCATTACCCGAGGCTATTGTCATGGGGACCATTCTGTCAAGAACTCACAAAAAGCCACTTCAGAGAATCACACATTTTCTCTCACCATCTTTAATTGCGCTACTGCGATCGATGCCAAGTAACTTATCAAACTAAAGAGCACCAAAATCATTTCATCTGGTACTCTCGGCCAGTGTTTTAATAGGCCGGATTAAATACGGCAAACGTTATTGGCAACAGTGGCCCCCATTCAGAAGCAAGGCCTCAAGGGGTATGCTGCCATAGTCAAACCAGGATGAGATAACTTTAGTGAAACCTTTCAGACGTGGTCGGAGTGGGTCCACAACCTGAGAGCCAGGAGGTGCTCCCAGCATTCCTCTAGCTGTTATCCACGCACAAGGCAGGGTAGCAGGACCTGAGACAGACCCTGGGAGTGGGTGTTAAGGGACTGCAGGGCCCCAGAGTGGCAGATAAGAATCCCATTTCATAGCGTCAGAATTAATTTCATGCTTTGCGATGAGCTATGCGCCAAGGCCCTGGATTGTCAGGCTTTGTTACACATTTAGATTATACCTAGAACCTGCCAGTAGCCACTCAAGTGCTATCTCTCAAATTAAAGTGGCAGATTCTAAATCCTCTGTATTTAACCAAACAAGCAGTCAGCCGCCAACCCCTCGACCCCCCCTCCCTGCGCACAAACACACTTACTGTAATTGAAGTGGGTTTTTAGATATATTGGAATATTTGCGTGAGCCACACCACAGGCCTTTGGCATCAGTGGAGAGATTAATTCCATAATGATCTACAAATGCGAGCATCCTGTCATCTGATGAAAATACAGTGCAGATATAGACACGTGCTTAAAATCTGACAGCAAAAGCAATCTGTCATTAGCAGAGTTCAGTTTGCAGCAGGCGTTCGCTAACGCTCGTGTAGCGAAACTGCTAGCATTTATGTATGTAAGTTGCTTCACTCCCGAGGCAATTTCAATCTGAATGCAGTCATAATAATGAGGTATGCTACCGGCACGTGACATTATTGATTTTATGTCCAAAGCACTCGGTCACGTCACAACAGCCTTCAGAGTCAGAGGATATAAACGCAGACATGACTAATTATTTGTCAAAGAGCCTTTTGGGCAACTCTTTCAGCAAAGCTTCAAAAGAACCTCAAGTCAAGCATTAGCTGAGTTTCTTCTTTTGTGCTTGTATAGTTCTAGTATCCATAATCCTGCCACTGGACTTCATGGGATATGCACTTTATTAAAGCCGTGCCCCAGCCACTCTTAAACTGTTATCAGGCACGAGGATGCCTGTGCACTCTGATAGCCTGGCCACTGTCGGTTTCATAGCCATTTTCTGCCCACAAAGATTGAGAACGGAGCAATCGTTCTTGACGTGGAGGGTTTGCAAATACAATATGAGCGAAAGGAAAGAAGCTGAAAAGCTCAAAATCCAGTAAGACCTTAAGTAAATAAGCCCATTGGACACAGAAGGGTTTGGAAACTGTGGCTGAGGTCCTGTTTTATTTGTTGTGCACATTCAGGCTTCACGGGGAGGAGGCCCGTCTTATTCTCCCAACTGCTGTTTTTATTTTTTAAAGCAGTCCTACCCAAAGTGACATTAGAGGCAGAACACTGTCATTAAACTTTTATGAATTCCACAACACAAGCTTTCCATGCTGCTTCTTCTGTTATGGCATTCTCCAAAAGGCAGTGCGCTTTACAAAGAGGCACAGGCACAGGGCTATGAAATGGGATTTATTTTTGCAAATTGCAAATAAAAAAGGATGTTTGTGTACTTGGCTAAACATACTAGAGCAGAATATCTTGGGAGGGAGTTTTTTCCACCAACACTTCCACCGCTCACAGCCTTGTGGACCTTCCCAACCGACAGTACAGTATCAAACAGCCCTGGCTACAGCGTAGAGACGACTCTCGCAGTAAACCCCAAAACTGGGGGTTAAAAGCGAACGCTGAAAATTTAAAGGTGGTTTGCTGATTCAAGAACAGCATTTCCTCTCACAATTTGTGGCGTGCTTTCTGGCATGGTTGTTGCACAGTTAGCTCATTCTGTAGTCAGGTGCTGGTGGTAAGAAAGTCTTTAAAATTGTGTGTTTTTGGGAGTCAGGTACGTATTATGCAGACAGCGCTTGTGTTTTCTTTATGTTTGTTTTGCTTTTCAGAATGTCAATGTTCTTATTTTGTGTTCATGCACAGTTTCTTTTCCATGTTTACTCATGAGTCTTGATCTTTAACTGTTGTTGTAGTTTCTTTTGGGTTACAGAGAAATTTGTTTCAGTGCCCTCCTTTTGTTCATAATCTATTTTTTCAGACTTTGTTTTGGAACGACGACACGTAGATTTTTCCCATGTTTTTATTTCTTTTCTGCTCGATGTGGAATGCTTTATTTTCTCATTTTACTTATTTTTTTGATTGTCGTGTTTTTTTTTACCTACATACTAGACAAAAGATGTAATAATGAACCGGGTTTGTCACATGGGCAGGGGCCGTGCATATGTTCACATTAAACTTGCACAGGGCTGTTGGTCTTCCATACAGAACCAAAGCCTGGTTATCGCTCCCTACAGTCTCTGCACAAGCTCAAGCTGTCTGAGCACGTGGCTCAGATCACAAAGAAAGGCACAGAGTTTGGTCCAGAAACATCTCTAAGACCACTTCAGACACAAATAACAGCGTGTGTGTGTATATTAGTGCTCTCTGTAGTTGTCTTAATACAGTAGCCTGTTTGCAATAATACACTACTACAGGGGTGTCAAACATAAGGCCCGGGGGCCAGAATAAGGCCATACAATTAGAATTTTTAATTGTATTTTAAAAAGTTTAGCAGCTTCTTTCACTGATGAAGACCTCTCCATTGGTTATTCATACTACTCCAAAGTAATTAAGTAATAGATAAACAATTAAATGACAGAAAAATCATTTTTTATGATCTACTGTAGAAGTATATGGTTCTATAGTGAAAACAAAAAGAAGAACTCAGTAGAATAATTTGTGTGAATCAACAAAAACACTGCTGCAGTGTTTCTTTATCGTGTATCAAGCTAAGAAATACGTCGAGATGACCTTTCTTGTCCTTTTTGTGGTTAAACGTCTTTATGCTGACAGAAAGCTGAGTAGTGGGCTGTATGCGGCCCACCATGTAAAATGAGTCTGACATCCCGGCTCTACACTGACACAACACAGCACCAGTGCTCATCCCTGGATATCGCATCATGATAGCTATCTGGATTCATTATTACACTTGCTTGTGCCATTTGTCCATTTATTGTCTCTTAAGTTGACATTTGCTTGACTTTTATTTGAAATTCGTTTTGCATCTGTCTTTGTTTTACAATTTTTCTTTGGATTATTCTTCTTGTTTTTTATTTAAGTTTTGAATTTCCCTTTCTTTTTTCATTTTCTTTATCTCTCCCATCTTTTTTATTTTTTTGTTTTTCACCCCTCCTCCCTCCTTCCCCATCCTCCTCGTCCTCCTCCTGCCTCCCTACCCACCCCTCCTCCTTCCTTCCTGTCCTCTCCACTTCACCAGAGCCCTCAGCTCCCCCTCAAGAAGTTAAGTGCAGCAGCACCAGCTCTACCACCCTGTTGGTAAGTTGGCGCCCCCCACCTCTGGAGAGTCAGAATGGTGCCCTGGTGGGGTATAGGGTGCGGTACCAGGTGGTGGGCCAGTCAGAAGGGGCCGGTGACAACGAGGAGCCACTGGAGGAGCCCATGGTGCCTGCCACTGAGGAGCAGGTGTTGCTTCAGCGATTAGAGAAGTGGACTCCGTACCGTGTCACGGTGTCTGCCTCCACTGTGATTGGGCCTGGCCCTGAGAGCGAGCCCCTCGTCTGTCGGACTGACGAAGATGGTAGGTGAACCTCGCCTGTGTAGAAGCTCTTCTATCGACTTTTTATTATGGGTCAATAGCACTTTAGTTTAGTGGTGAGTGTACCACTGGCAAACATTGTTTTTGTATTGTATATGTATGTGCAGCCTAGTATTACAGCAACACGTGTAATAGACACACTAGTCCGTCGTGTCCATTTCACACTTTGCCTCCAAAACGTCAAATGGACATGCATGCAGAAACTGCATTACCAGCAGGGGGAGATAATATATGCAAAGCCACAAAGTAGTGAGCCAAATACACATTAAGTACATGCCAGTGTCCTTAATTATGAGAACTAAGCTAATATGTGTTTACATGTAAATGTGTTAATAATGTCTGTTTAAACCATGTGAATGGAAAGACTCAAAAAGAATAATACACGTAGGAAATCAAGCATTTCTGCTATTGCAACATAAATAACTAAATGCAATTCATAACAGCCGCCACATCTTAACTCTAAGTCGTAGAGCAACACTGCCCTGTTGCTCAGCTGAGGGCCATACGCACCATCTAACAACGGGCAAAGTGAAAGGCCTGAACGCGAGGCCTGCCATAGAAGTCTGTCATTATGACTGACAGACGAGGTTTACCACACACTGAAAAGGTGGAAGAGACACGGAGAAGTGATGAATGCGTGTACGTGTGTGTGTGTGATGGATACTGTGGGAAGACGGACTGTGTGTGTGTTGGGTCTAAATGCTTTTGTCCATCATTCGTGCTAGCTGTCAATAGTTTTCGCCATGTGTACATGAATTTGGATTCAGGGAGTTATTTTTGTCACGACATGATGTGAGGTGCTTTTACGATGCACGACGGCGAATCACACTCACAGGTGTGTAATGGTCTGATGTGATTATTTCTTTCATTTTCTGTAGTTCCTGGGGCTCCTCCAAGGCGGGTGGAGGTGGAGGTCATCAACTCCACAGCAATTAAGGTGATGTGGCGTTCTCTTACGCCAGGCAAGCAGCACGGACAGATCCGTGGCTACCAGGTTCATTACGTGCGTGTGGAAAACGGCGAGTCTCGGGGCCTGCCTCTCATCAAGGATGTGATGCTGGCTGATGCCCAGGTATGACCATCTCGCAGTTTTCCTGCTACAAATTAGCTGTCAGACAAATGCAAATCTCGCCACGCAGCATGCGTATATCGTGCGCCGATCACGTTTTTGCTAGTGTAAAATTGCAAACATATGCATAAGGCATTGGCTTTTTTCTTCTTATGTAAATTGCGAATTGTCTAGTTAATCGGCGCTGTTGCAGCAGGCGTATGGGGAGTGATAGGGCTCTTGCCTTGTAGATTTCATTTCATGTTGCTGTAATATTCTTTCTCCTTCAGCTCGTCGGCGCACAATAAGAACTATAATCAAAGCTTCACTCATCTTGTCCTCCTTCTTCTACCTCAATGGCTTTTATTAGGAATGTCAAGACCCCTGCTTCATGGCAACATGTGCAATGAAATATTTATGTGTGCTTGTATCCAGTGCAAAGACTCAGAGAAAACGGGCACGGAGATATTTCACCACAATTTAGACTTTGACTGGCAGAACTGGAAACGATGCTCTTTTTGGCTTGTTTGTCTTTGTTGGGTTTCTAGAGAAATCAAAGTAATGACAGTACCAACGGTCCAAATGGGAAAACAGCACACACACAAAAAGTTGCATGCAGTGCTGCATTTAGTGCATTCAGGCCAAGCACCACACAGCAGTCCACACACAGGCTAAAACCTCTTTTTAATATATATATTTATCTTAGCTCCTATCATCATGAACCCATGTACGGCTACATTTTAATGCCATTGCTGCTCGTAGTTATCAGTATATAACACTGGTGTGCCTTTTTGTCAGCTGAACAGTAACATAGTGAAACTAGCAGACGTGTACAGCTCTCCTCACAACACCAGCTTCAAACAGCTTCTTTCTCTCCTGACCTCCTAAAACCAGTGACCTATTTCTGATACCCATCCCTTGCTCCCAAACCACTTATGCCCCCGTCTCTCACAATCCTATTTCTTCCCTTTCTTTTTTCTCTTTCTTTGAAAAAAATATTGCTCTCTCTCCTGCACTCTTTGGCGGGGGGGGTTAGTGGGAAACGGACGATACAGCTGAATATGTGAGTACGAAGCTTCACCTGGGTGTGCCTGAGCGGGTGTAAACAGAGGGTATTGCATCAGCCCGGTGTTACACAGCCCACCTGATCCTCATTCATTAAGTGTGGATAACAGCGTGGCTCAGGGGCTAAAGCTAAGCTCTCTGGCGACTCGGTCTCAACACGATATCTATACATAACCAAGAAAAAACCAACATGGTTTCCAAAAGGGGGCTTACGTCTGTCGTCATTTAGTTTGTACCCTTGATGGCTGATGCAATACCCACTGACCGCTGTGCCTGGAATGCTAACGCTACTCGTGTGCTGACCGTGTGTGGTGTTGTGCTCAGGTGGTGTTTGTATGATTTTTTTTTCCCCTTCTGTTTTGTGTTTGTGTGATCTGTGATCCATAGATATATATTAGTACTGTGCTTCCTTGTGTTTTGTATATTGAGACAGTAGTTTACAGAATATCTCATCTGATATTTTGATCATTCATATTTTTTTCTTTGCACCAACTGTACTCTACCTTTGACCGCAGATTTGAAGCCAAAGTCCATCTACGTTACACGAGTACCATGTCGAGTGCAACGCACTACTTATAGCTCATTTACCTGTATTGATTTCTCCCATCCTTCTGCCAAACTAGTGCTTGTTAAAAACTTCATTCTGCATTCGTTCAAACCTTTTCTCGTGAAAGATTCATTAGAATTGATCGGAAGCCTCTCTTTGAAGAGGACTCGAGGAAACTTAATGGCTGAGCTAAAAAAGTGCCAGGGAATGGCCAGGATGCATTTATCAAAGTTAAGTTGTTGATTGGAATATTGCTAAAGGACTAAGTGGAACTACTTTCCATTTACATGCATAATGTCCCTCCTCCACCTTGGCAGATCTAAGAATTTATGTAATGGAAATGTCTTCCATTGCACAGGGGGAAACATTACATTTAATGCATGCCTCGTGAAAATTAATAAAGAGGAGCAGGAGACACTTCACTTAGATTAACATTCTGCATAAGGCGGTTTGAGCTGCACGAAGTGGGGTCAAATCATGAAAAATTCAGCACATATTTTGACATTTTCCTGTCTCTGCTTCTTCCGTGTGTCCCATAGGAAATGGTCATTGGAGGACTCAAGCCAGAAACCACTTACTCCATCACGGTGGCAGCATACACCACCAAGGGGGATGGTGCTCGGAGCAAACCCAAACTGGTGGTGACCAAAGGCGCAGGTTAGTACAATGATAAATAATTGATTAGTTTGTTGTCACAGAACCTTTGTTCACGCAGCAGTAAAGCTAACTGTTGTTTTTCCGCCTCTGACTGAAGGCTTTCTGCTCAGGGACTCGTGTTCGTTCCCATCCAGCTGTCTCTGCTATGATTGTGCTATGATTGCTTGTTTGCATTTATTTAACAATACTCAAAGAACCCTCGCAGAGAGCCACAATATAGTGTGATTAACTGATTCAGATCTGTTTAGTAGACATGAACAAATGCAATAATGAATCATTGCAAGAATTTCTGACAGTTAACCAAGTGTAATTAGGACTCTTTATCGACAGCACTATAGGCTATGATATTAACAGTGTGCTCAGCTACTCAGTGGTATTCAGGGCACATCTAAGTCTAAGGTAGTGTTTGCTTTTATCAGTGCTTATCATTTGAGTCATGTCCTGAAGGCTAGCCACAGATTTTTAGAGATCAAGGCCACAGATCTTTTAGAGACCAGGGCATGGTGTGAGGTTGTTTTTCCCTAAGACAGATTAGGAGAGCATGAAAACACCTGTTGCTCTTTGGTTTTAGCTGTAGGTTAGAGCCTGCACTCTACAAACCATTATTTTCTTCACATTTCTCCTTTGGTTCCACTGGTGAGCGTACCAGTTTGTCTAGACTCTCTATGGCTGCCTAAAAACTGGCACTTTATTTAGAATGAACATGATCTGCAGAGGGTATAAAAAGCTTGCATACGCCTGCTAAAATACCAGCTTTTTGTGATGCAAAGAAAAAACAGTTGAAATGTTCGTTGGAAATGTTCCACCCATAATGTGACCTATAACCTGTGGTTCAAAGCCAGATCTGTTAGGGAGCAGAATAAAAATAAATAAATAAAAATAATGTGGTTCCAGCTTCATGTTTAGTTTAATCGTAGCTACATCCTGTCTG
Organism: Benitochromis conjunctus; assembly: GCA_015052645.1. Classification (NCBI taxonomy): domain Eukaryota; kingdom Metazoa; phylum Chordata; class Actinopteri; order Cichliformes; family Cichlidae; genus Benitochromis; species Benitochromis conjunctus. Next base: position 33,754 of record VOQK01023912.1, on the reverse strand, counting down.
CAGTCAGTAGAAGATTACAAATAAGTTCCAAGTCAACATATATATAAAAACAAAGAGCAAGGAAACAGTGAGGACAATAAACAACAAATGAAATAGAGTAACAGTGACAATAACTAGAACTGAACAAAGATGATGAAAAAACAAGTCTGGGAGATGGATTTACTGACGAAGAAAAATTAGTCAAGTTTAGCAACATTTTGCAGCAACATCTACCAAGTCTCCCAAAAGCATGTGGAGAAATGTTTCTGGTGTGATGAAACCAACGTGACATTTTAGCCATAATTCCAAGCGGCTTTTTATGACATTAAACTTAGATGGAACATCCTTTTGTGCATGCATGTACTTGAGAGGGCCTCAAAGTGCCAATATGTGCACAACTGTATGCATAAAGCACATACTTACATTATACTTGCATACGCCTGCATACATGCAATAAGTGTTTTTTGATGCTTTTGTTATTTTAAAATAGTGAGGGATTGGGGTGCAAGGATTTAATATATGTTAATTTGTTGTTTCTGTGGTTTTAAAAAGTAAAGAAAGAAAGAAACCCGCTGTTACCTACATTCACTGTCTAACCAAAATTACAACGATGCAGTAGTGCTACTAAACTTCTAGACATAAAATACTTCCTGAATTGTTGTGCGGTGTGTGATATGGGACTACCTGGTCTGGTCTCCAGGAAATAGACAGTGGCTGCAAACAACAATGAGGTAGGTTAGTGAACCTCTAGCAACCACTAGACTAGCTTACATGCAGAAAACTAAGCTTGCTGAGTACAAGTAACCACAAGTAACAAAGACACTGGATATAGACGCAGGGACACAAAAGAAGCTCAACCAGAGCTGGAATAACAGATTGGCTGTACTTTGGGAGCAGGTGGAAGAATTACTGCTGCAGCTCGATGAGAGCACAGGACTGGGGCACTGTCCAATCAGTCACGACAGAAGGCACAAGGAAGGAAGAGCAGTTAGGCTGTGAAAAAAGTGCAGGCACTAATGCTGATCTCGGGGTTAAATCCAGAATTACCTTGCAAAACAGTCAAAAGACTGAAAAATACAAAGGACGAGGTGTTGTAATGGTCAAGTAATGTTTAAAAAGATGCCTATATCTTGATAAAGCTGGCGTCTTTCAGTCCATGCTCTCACTCCCCTCGTTTCCCCCAAAACAAATAACTTTAAATCCATCCGCTCATCTCTCTTCTATTTCACAGTTTTTACACATAGATATCTTTAAAATGCAATATTTCTGCTTCACCTGTAACAATATGTGCAGACCTGGTATGTTAGTTATACGTTATACACTGCTGTACACAATTTCACAACCTAACGTGTGTACACACCAATTTCCCATCTGGTGATGATGAGTGTGTGTTGCAGGTGTCAGGGAGCACGGTGCTGCCTGAGTGAGTGCTGTCACTCTCCATCCTTCTGTCAGGACGGGCTGACTGATGTGCCATTCTCCAGCAATGCTGTTTGTCCCTCGAAGGGAAAGCTTCTCCTTTTTATTACGATTGAATTAAAGAAAGAGTTTATGTCAGGGGCCAAGATAAATCGAATGGGGTAAGAGGTGAGAGATGGGGGTGTGGGGGGAGTAGTAAAAACAGGCTTTCTTGGAGGGAAAGCAGATGTGCTTCTTGTTGAAAGCACCGTTATGATGCTCGCTGTGAATAGCCATGTTTTTATGAAATAACGTTTCTGAGCTTCATGACAAGCAGTGAAGAATAGAATTACAAAAACCACGCCGAGACGACATGCGAACAGGTGCCAGCATCATCACATTATACACAGGTCACAGTGTCTGGACATTCACCTACAAAGGACGGTCTCACATTATTATATGATGGTTTAGGTGGACTAATCACGAAGCCCTGCTTTGGGCTCGCTCATTTGAATTGACCCTTCGTAATGTACAACAGTGTACATAAGTCTTGAGCTAGCTCTCATCCTTGGACACTTTGTTTCCATGTACCCACATTTCCTTTTTAAAGCGTTCTTAGTTCCTCAGGCGAGTCCAGTCCTTGTACCTGATTATTTTCTAGAAGATTGTTTTGGTGTTGTTTGGTAAGACACTTAAGACGCACCTACGAATCATTCAAGCATAAAGCAGACACCTGTCTCAAGGGATGAACCAGTGTTGTGTTTACACAGACAGCTGAGCAACTTGGTTCAAATCGACATCAATATGTAATGAAGGATGTCAGGCCAGAGCGGCAACAATGAGCGTCTGCAGCCAAACATGGCGGCGGCTCTGTCGTGGTGCCAGTGGTGGAATTATGAACGCAGAACAGCAACTGATTGTTTTATTTTAGCATCTTTAGAAGTCAGGTTTAGCCTCACACAGTACGTCTTCATCACTCAACGTATGTGCACAGTGTAACTGTAACACAGTTCTTCAACTCCAAAACCAAACCAAACACAAACTTTCACAGAAACTTAGAAAACGCACACTAAAAATGGACTTGGGTCTTATAAAGCCAAATATGAGACATTTTTCCGTCTTCAGCATGAAAAACAGACGTCGTTGTTGAAACAACCACTCCTTCGTGTGGTTTGCACTTGTGTGAACTCGCTCATAAATTGGCACACTTTAAATGCATATTGTAAATCCATTTAAATTCTCCCACATTGTAAGTCCTCTAAAATATTTTAAAAACATGTCACTTGTGCAATTACTTTTAAAATGCTTTTTTTCTCAAGCATGCACTCGAGGAGAGCGGTTGCCTACAGAAGACGTCATAGCCTTGGGCTTTTTTATGTAGCATAAAGGCTTGAAAAGCGACATCGATACAGTGCATCATGACAAAGATGGTACGAGTTTTCTTGCCACTTTAGAAAAAAATGTAACATCAATGGCCAAGGCTTTTCATCGCCCAGACTTTCCAACCAGCCTCTCTGGTAGTTTGGTGTATCTGAAAGGATGGTTTGCAGGATTTTGTCTGACTTGGATAAAACTGGAGTTCCTATTTGTGAGTCACAGATGAACAACATTTATTCTGCGGCTGAATCTGTCTTTGTTTGCTGAGTGAAAGCTCGGTTTGAAAAGTGGCTTTTCATGATTCATATTTTTAAAAGTCTTCCTCCGAGGAATACACCGAACCACGGCCAACAATCAGTGGCTGTGTCCTTTAAATCTTTCGTTCTTGCTCACATGCTAATGGAAAAAAAAATAGTCAAGACTATAAGAGTCCAAACAAAGTTGAACAAACTGAAAACATAATGCTACAAAGGCATAGTTGTTTATTGGTCGGCTGTGCGCCAAGCTGCTCAAAATATCAGCTGGCTATCCAAAGAGGCTCGAGAGCAAGGGGAAACAACAGGTACCAAACATGAGGTCAGTTGGTGTGATCCACTCAAATGGATGATACTAAGTTTTATTTTAATTATTTATAAATTGCATTGCGAGTATGGATGGGTATTGATTCAGATCTAATCAGCCACACCACTGTTACTTACCGCTTTAAAGACAGCTGGGTATCCTCCACTTGTAACATCTTAACTGGTTAAAACTCCCTGAGGCCAACCTCACAGTACTTGATGCATCATGCAAAAGGTTGCTGAGCTCTTTTTCTCCTTGCTTCTTTAATGGCTCCTTCTCTCCGAATGGGCCATGTGAAATTTATTGCTTTTCTTTCTCCATTACATTTCCCACCCTACAAATTACGACTCTCCATGAAATATAGGCAGATTGCATTCAAAGAAGCAAAGGGAAAATAAAGATCAGAGAGACAGATTTTACATGACCTTTCAGCATTTACAAAGTTGCGTATGCGTGACTGACGTGCACAAGAGAGGTAGGAAATGAGAAGGAAACCTGATCGTCCCCTTCTGAGTCAGACTGAGTAAGTAGCAACAGGATTCTGTTAATATGGGGGCCTAATGGGAAATGTGCAGGGAGGCCCACAAGGAGGGACTGAACCAGGGTCGACCCTGAAATGGTCAAAGAGTGGAAAGAGGAGGAAGTTAGGAAATGAGAGTGGGAACATCGTGCAAAGGGAGAAAAACAGGAGTGTGGGTAAAAGGAGGGTGACACAGAGGAGAGGTGGAGAGGGACAATCAAAGTGTGCTGGAACCCCAGAATCACTCATGTACGCACACACACACACACACACACACACACACACACGTTTCTGCCTCCTCATATCCCTGTTGGGCCCTCTTTGCAGCTGATTGCGCCTTGTCCCCAGTCACCTTCATCATCTCTCATTCACTCAT
>VOQK01023912.1:17522-29082 GCA_015052645.1 Benitochromis conjunctus | reverse complement strand
CTAGGCCCTAGTTTAAAATGTACAAATAATAAAACCGTCTTGGGGCTACAGAGGCTGTAATGGATACACATGGCAGCCTGTTGAATTTCAGAGCAAAGCACAGAAACAGAGAATTGAAGACACGCGCAGCGCCATCACAGGATCATTTTCCCTGATTCTATTTTGTTGATTAGCAGTGATCATGGAGGGAGAGTGGGTTTCCAAATGACACCAAGCTGAGCTATAGTATGTAGCCAGGGAGTATTAGAAGCATTTGTCTCACCCAACGCTCGCCGCCCCCGCCTTTCCATTACCGGCAAATGCTCAGCTGACTAGCCGCCATCTACCCACTCACCTCCATCTTCCTCTAGCAACAGTCTTCAGAAAGAAAATCATTGGCAAACAGAAATGAATAATAAGCACAGAGGAAGGAGAGTGTGTGGAGTGGATTTCTCTCTCTCTCTGTCCCTCTCGCTCTCTTTCTTCTCTTTCCTGTGTGTGTGTGTGTGTGTGTGTGTGTGTGGGTTCTTATCACAATACACTATATGTAGACACATGCAGTGTACACGGACACACGTGCACAATGATACTATTCCACTGAGAGGCAGTACTGTTGCCTCAGACTAATGTTGGCTTCTCCAAATTACTTTAAGTTCACACTGGGCAACGAGCCAAACAGCTCTGTGTGCAGCTGGGATGGGGATATAGGAGATGAAGCTGGCTGGAGACCAGGGCCAATAGCCTGACACACATCAGCACAGAAAATTCACAGTGTCCATCATGCACAAAGATACAGGATGCAACCATTAAGGGGTGGGTGGGAGGGTGAATTCATCTAGCATTAGCATCAACAAGGCTTAGCTGAAGAAAGCCAATGAAAGCATAATTATGGCTGTGTGAGATAATGATGAAAAGTATATAACACCTGCACACAGTTAATCATTTGCATTCAGCTCATTTAGTTGTTAATACATTTGTGCTGAGGAAACTCTCAGTACCAGGTTCCAACAGTTTTTCAGCCCAAACAAACAAACTGGCCAGCTCTTTGAATCTGCAGGAGATTGTCACTCATCAGTCGGTCTCACCACTGTACATACATGTCATTAAATTCATAGCTGTAAATAAAGTGACGTGTCTTATTTACCTCCGTCGTGTTGTTCATTAATAGTCGGTCACATGACACTAAAGTAATGCATTTGGAATTAAATCCATAAAACAATGTGCATCTATAAGAGAATAATTATAATATTTGCCAGCTGTTTGTCCCATGCCCACCTTTTCTGAGAAAATGTGTTGTTTCTCAGCAATAGGAGGCAAGGACATAGGTCAGAAGATGAGTGAGGAAGCTAGAATCTATCTACATGGGGTTTAAGTGCAAATCAGCCACACTCATCTGTCACAAAGCTTTGACAGCAGCTTGAGAACTAAAGCTTCCCATAACTGCTGCTGCCTCTGTCTCGGTGATGGGACCTTAAAAGGAGGGTTAGGATGAGACCTGTGTCATCCATAAGAGCAGCAAAACTGGGCCACTGTGAAGAATAGTGTCTGGACCCCAAGAGTAGATCATCCATTTTACAACACGAGACGAACAAGGCTTAAAGTTTTAGTGGTGCTTTGCTGTAACGAAATGATGTATCATGAAATGGTAATGGCTACAGCGATTACTCAACAGTTTTGGGGCTCGTCCCCATGTCTGACTCACTTTGGTAGCGTCGTGACTGTAAGTTCAAACACCTTTTGTTCTTCTTAAACTTTACCTTGGCATCATTAGTTGACACATAAACATTGTTTTATCATGCCACGCGGTATCTGATCCAGTTGTGATTTTACCTTTGTAAATGTCGTATGCTGTTTGTATCCATAGTAACAGTGATTTTGGTAAACACTACAAAAACTCAGTTCTGTAACACAAAACATAACTCCTATAGCTGAAGGACAACATAAATGACCCTCAGCGCTCACCCATATCGTGTGTGGTAAAGTCTTTTATTTTAAAAACATGCAGTCTCATAAAAGTGCAATGCATTAAGCTTTTAATTTCTTTATTTCTGCAGTACCTGGTCCGCCCTATCTGTCAGTGGCTCAGGACTCAGAGACATCAGCTATGGCTCGCTGGGATCCTCCAGATCTAACCAATGGCATGGACCTGCAGGGTTACCGGCTCCAGTTTGGCAGAAAAGATGTCTCTCCTTTGGCCACACTGGAATTTGCTCCCCAAGAGCGGCAGTACTCTGTGGGCAACATTCACCGGGGGGCCATTTATCTCTTTAAGATCTCTGCCAAGAGCAGAGGTGGCTTTGGGGAAGAGGCTGTGGTAGAACTCAATGTGCCCGAGAATACGCCAGGGGGATACCCGCAAATTAACGAGGGCTCCAATGTGACATGCTGCTCAGTGCAGCTGTCCTGGTCTCCCCCAGTGCTGGCAGAGAGGAATGGGGTAATCACAGAGTACACTTTGGCCTATAAAGAAGCTGGCACCAGAGAAGCTCCACGGGAACTCCACTTACCCCCCAGCCTCTCCAGCTATGTGCTCAACAGCCTCAAACCGAACTCAGCATACGATGTGAAAATACGTGCACACACCAGTGTAGGTCCAGGGCCCTACAGCCCGCCTATCCAGTATCGGACCGTGGCCTTTGATCCAGCAGGTAGGGCTTTCCTGTTTGTCTATGTTATCCAACCCAGTTGGCAGGGGGTTGGAAATTGGCTAACAATAATCTGCAGCAACACAAAAACTGCCCACCCCCTCCTTCAACCACCTCCACCTCTCCTCAAGAAAGAGGAAACATTGATATTTAAATTGCTTGCCGTTGGATACTCACTTCACTAACCCAAATCAGGTAAAAGATAAGTCAGTAAGTTATAGTCAGTCATTTTGAGAAAGAGGAAAGAAGCCTAGAATTTCAAGGTAAGTGCAATTTGGTCAGACACTCTTCTCAGTCATTCTTGCAGCCTGTTGCCAAGCACAGTCACTCAGCTAATGCCATCTCACATCCCCAGTTTACAAACAAGGTAGGATCTCAATCAGAGCTAGTCACTCCGAGAGTAAGTGTGGAAAATTGCCAAACTCTCATTTTGGTTCTTTATTTTATTTTTGGTTTTGGATTTGGTTTAAGATATTCTGCCCTTCCTAACTCCCTTCCTCTCCCAGAACCTCATCCCCCGTCCCACTGTCCTTTGACAGGACAGCTTGTGGCATGGCATCCCACAGATGCACCGCTAAGGACTGTTAGCATGCTATGTTTTGGGTTTGTCTCTATGCCTACACGGCATCACGTTGGCAGTGCCAACCCAGACTTAGTAGAGGTGCAGGATCAGTTGGCATTGGGACCGCATGGGTCAGTTGTTGATCATCAAATGCTTGTGGTTCAAACGTAAAGATGAGCTGGGTTGGCACTACCCACGATGGCTAGCCAGTAGGTACACCCTTGTGCTCCATGGGTTTGTTGTCCATGAGTCTTACGTGCTGTGTGTCCTAACCAATCGCGTTGCCCTTCTCACAGCCAATCACAGCTCACCGTTACACTCACTTTCCTACCCAGAGGAGCGTTGCAGGGGAAGAGCAGCTTTTTTTTTTTAAATCAGAAAAGAAAAAACCAGGTTCTTTATTTGTTTCCCTTTTTTCTGATGTAAAACGTGCCCTTCACTTATGAAACACCCGCTTTCTTTTGTGCACTCAACAGATGTTCCAAAGAACTTCACTGTAAAGTGGGCCACCAAGTCCACAGCGGTCATTGCTTGGAAGTTTTCTGAAAGCAGGTCCCCATATAAATGCACTGTAAGTATAATGTGAATGAGTAATAACACTCGTCAGCTCCTTACATTTTAACTTTAAAGCATCCCCACTGTGTAATTTAGGATCCTTGACGTTGAATTCAGTTAAAAACTGTCTTTCAGTTTGTCATATTTCAGTGACATCAGTTACCACCTTTACTCTCTGTTCCCTCACCGATCGGCCGATCAACTATCACTCTAATCCTAGATTGAGTATAACCGCCAGAAGATGGATGTGGATGCCAGGCAGTTGAAGGTGTTCATCACTGGACTCAGACCTAACACCACCTATGAGTTCACGGTGATCTGTCAAGAAAGCATAAGTGGTGGGCAAAGACATCGGGTAATAGCCAGGACGGCACCGCTCATGCTGACCAGGAAGCCCAAGTTGGATATCTACAGTAACTCAGATAATGCGGTCACCATGTCCTTTCCATCAGTTGACAGCAAGGATGTCAAGTGAGTTTTGAGGGCTAAAAGCCTCTGCGAGCTCTGTCTGAATTGTCTTGGGTTAAATGTTGACATATTTGAAATCTGATGTCACATCTGTTGAGATCACTAGGTAAGTGAAGTGGACTGCTGGTAATTGTTAGGGCCTTTGAGAGAACTGAATTATCACATCAATTCAGTGTAGAGTGTGGGGCAATTTTTCATGTAAACTCTGTTACAATCTTAAAGGTTTGGTGTTTGAAGTTTATTCAAATCAAATCTTTATTGTGCCTTCACGCTGTGTTCACAGGAACTTCTACGTAGTAGTGGTGCCGCTTAAGAAGACCCCCGGGACTGTTAAAAACCTGAAAAGCCCTGATGAGATAGACATCGAAGAGGTAGTGCACACAATAAGCTTGACTCTGTACACCCAACTGTGGATTTATAACCAACCAAGATATGATTAAACTGGAGACTTTCAGCTATAATTGAAGGGATTTAGCAACAGCGTGTCTGTTTATGAATTAAAGACATTTTTACACCTATTCCACCATTTTTAGAGGCTCAAAAGTAAATGGACAAAGTAAACGGCGCCTCACTCTTAAAGCTGAAAGTCATCTCAGTTACTTCTTGACTGCCTGATTTTAAATAAGCTCAGAGGCAAAATTGCAAAAATTGCATCATTGTACAAAAACAGTAGTTTGCGTGTTCTGTAACCATTGTGCACATCATGTACCCAGAATAGGCACACAGAGCACAGACATAAGTAAATCTCAGCTATGCTAATTTGTCCCCCCTCCAAGCATGCAGAGGAGAGAATTACACAGTCTTCTCCCACTCATAACCATAGCTCGAGGTCACCTTGAGCACCAGATCAACAGCAACCATCCCTATTGGATTTGGGATTACACACATTCCCAATGCTTAGTGCCCGCCTCTGTCTGCAGTCTAAGCTGAATGAGAGAGGCCTGATGTAGGGGAGAGGGTTGCATGGTTGCATGGAGCCTTGCCAGAAATGTCGATGCTTTTAGAGTCTTGAGTGTGCAGTTACACCTACAGATTGTTTTCTTTGATCTCAGGAAGAGTTCAACACCTTCTACCAAACAGCCACTTATTCATGACACCCACTGCTTCTGTATTGGAAAATTTGTAATGCTGCCATATTACAGCTTCTTGTTCTGGTTTGTTGAACTGATGTCATATTATTTTGTGTTTGTTTCATTAGCCATAAATGAAAGCTCTTGTTTTAAGTTTGTATGTAAAAAACCACTTTCTGCACTCAGAAACTCTCATTAGATGTTCTCTATATTCAGTCTTTGTTAAAAACACACACACGCTCACACAAATAAAACCCTTTTACGTCAATCAGCTGTTGAGGGAGATGAATCCAAAGCGCCGTACACGCCGTCAGCTGGCACAGCTGGACCAGAAGAAGCCCTACATCATAGCCTGCTTCAGGCAGCTGCCCGCCAGCTTCACAGTGGGCTCTGAAAACCGCCACAGTAACTGTGAGAACAAGCCTCTTGAACCTGGCCAGGAGTATGTCTTCTTCCTGCTGGCTGAACTCAATGCCACTAGCGGGGTAAGACAGTTCAGTCGAGTTTTTGTCAGAGTGGATTTAATGATGTGGTTTCTTCAGTTAACGGTGGATCTCTGAATGCTGATTTATCTAAATCTAACACATTTATGCTTCTTGTCGTGTGGTTCTGTTCAGTTTGTGTCTTTGTGTTTTATGCACTGTGCTAATTTTTTCAAAAACTCGTTTCTGCTCAGAAAATGTTCGCAGCAAGCCCGTATACGGACACGGTGATGAGTCCTGAGTCGCCCGTGGACCCTTTGCCAGTAGACGCTGGAGATGGTCTCATATGGGTGTTGGGCCCTGTCCTGGCTGTTGTCTTCATTATCTGCATCGTCATCGCCATTCTTCTGTATAAAAAGTGAGTTGGCTTGGGAAACTTGTGCATAAAGATATCAGAACCTCAAGTTTTGGGTTTGTATTTTCTTGTCATTTCGTGTCGAACCCCTTATTTGTAGTCAGACTTGAGCTATCGGGAAATGATTGCATGCTAGGAGACATGTCGAACGAGGGTCTTATTATGTTTTCACGGCAGCATGATATTCAAAGCCCCGACAACACGGTTGCATGTAAATATGAAACAGGGAAAAAAAGATGGTTGTGGGAAGTGAGCTGGTTGGAGAAAGAAGAGAGGAGGAGATTCTTTGAGATGGTGCTCGACTAGTAGAAAGGATATGTCAGTCAGAAGCTCTTAGTACATGTCAAAGTGTTTATTCACAGCGAGTATAAGAAGGGGGACAAATTCAAGGGAACAATAAAATAAAGGTGCGGCGCCAAAAGTGGACCTTGGTGAAGCATTCATCCAACACGTGTTCCTTCGTTGTTGGTGGTGGTTAGTAGGCGTGGACAGGCTGCTGTCACCCTGAAAGGGACAGGATAGACATGTTCTCTCACATCCTAGTGCCCCCGCCACTGCCCTCCCTCTAAATGGACACGAACCATGAAACCAGTGCGATCTCTCCCACACGCATTATAGACGAGTGCACTTATCATGTTACAGTAGCACTTTTTCCCGTGTTGCCTAAGTTACCCAATAATAATGTTAGCTAGCTTAAAAAGCGGGTGATCTTTTTTTTTACTGTAGTGGAGATCAAACTTCTGGTTAAAGCCCCGACACCTCTGCCCCTCTGAGACAAGACGAAGTGAATTCTCTGTATCTCTGGAAAATGCACATACAGTCAGTATAGCGCCTTTTTTACTGTTAGCTGCAGATATTAGCCTCGGGGCTGCAAATCCAAACAGAACAATGTTGCAAGAGGTTGGCCTACATACCAGGAAAGATCCCTGAATTATCTAAAAGAGGGCAGGACTGGTGTGAGCAGCATGAGCAGGGCTCGCTGCTGTCAGGTGATCCGTGACTATCTGACCTTGGTTTACCTCCATCTTGAATGGTTAGTGGGAGAGTAACATCTCTCCTTGAATCTCTCTCTTTTTTCTCTTCTCTTTCACTCCACCTCACTCTCCCATCTCTCCATGGTGAACAGTGTTTCCCGGGACTGCCCTTGGCCCTGACATTCCCCTTTCCTATCTGTATCTGCACCCTTGTGCGCACGCACACACACGCACTCACACATACATGGACACACAAATGCAGGGCTCTCGAATGTATGCGCTTACTTACACATTTCATTGAATACTCGCCCATTCCAGCTCATTGACACGTGCACACACTTGCACTCATGCACACACCTTCTCCCAATGCTGATGAGCTTTATCTGCGAGCCCAGCAGCGACCCCTGTGAATTTTAAACTGCTCTCTATTGATTTATCTCTCTTCTTGCCTCCCCGTCTCCCTTTCTCCTTGTGTGTTGTGTTTTCACCATCTTTATATATTTATTTGACTCCTATTGCTTTCTCTGGAAACAGCAAACCCGACAGGTAAGGCTTAGTCTTACTTAGATTTAATGCATTTTTCAAGACAAAGTAGCCTGCCTCAGCACAAAATGCCCTTAATTAGTGAGAGTGAAGGAGACTTGTTCATACTTGATACATGTTAGCAGCTTCCCAGTCCTTGATTTTGTTTCAGTCTTAGCTTTTCTGAGCACCTGAGCTACCAGTCAGTCGGAGTTACTGAATGATAGTGAGGGTGGGAACTGTTGTGCTGGATCAAGTGCGCATTAAAGTTGGTTTTCTTGTTTTTCTATGTCTTCCCCTCTTTCTCCTTTATGTTTGACTTACTGTCCAGCCACAAAAGAAAAGAGTCGGAGCCACGCACGAAATGTCTGCTGAACAATTTAGACATCACACCCCATCACCCCACAGACCCCGTGGAGATGAGACGCATCAACTTCCAAACTCCAGGTAAGGGCAAAGGTGCACAACACTCTGAAGGAAGAACAGGAAGCATGTCATTGTAAAACTGAACCACATATTTTACAGGATATAAGTATACTTAGGCTATGTATTCATTTTATTTGCGAGAGAATAAATAAAAATAATGAAGCCTGTTAAGGAGGTTTAATCCAAGCATGATCTCACGGCTACATCCAGGTGTGAATCTGCAGCAGACATGTCTCATTGTTGCACAATTACAATTTATTGAGAAAGCCTTTCATGAAAGCAGAATATAAATGTATGGTTATGCATTAATACACTTCATGTGTGTCGTGACAGCAGATCATTACACTTACACCCACATGCGCTACTTAAAAATGATTGCACATGTGCTTTTGTGTACACCCTGTCCACGGAGTCGCCCCATATCATTCTGTTTGACATTATTAGCCATCATAACAGCCTGTAGGCTATAAACATGTGTTTGCCATGTTCCCATTAACCGCTGATGAATAAGAAAGAGTTTTTCTTAAGAGAAATTGTGTGCATTGTCGTTTTTATACCATCTTATTTCTGATGATCATCTGCGCCAAAGCTCCAGCTTTCTGACATCTTCCCCCTGGCTTTCATTCAGAGCCATTTTCTCTTTGTTTGCCTGTTTCATCATCAAGCCTCCTGTGATGTGACCGCACTGACATCTACGGTCTTAGTGTGTTTCTTACACTGTCTTTGTTTCAGTTAAGTTTCAGTGTCCAGTTACAGGCCGTGGTTTGCAAACATGGCACAGCGGTCGGCCAGTTACCTTTAACCAAGCTGCGAGTGCAGCATAAAAGCTCGCTGTGTCTGTAGGTAGCCTTTGCACAGATTGGTCCACATTATAGTTTCTTTGTCTCAGCCGAGCGGTTCCTTTGACAAAAACAAAGACCTACATTTGAAGGAACTTGATCTGTCCAAGCAAACAGCTAATAAGGGAGACAGCTCTCCATAACTGGAATAAACACCCCCAACCTAGTTTTTGCTCATTTCTTATATTTTCTTTCTTTCTTTGCCTGCCATCTTTCTGTCTCCGAGCCTAGTTGTTTTTTTGGCCATCCATCTGTCATCCATGGCCAGTCTCTGCTCCATCAAAAGGCTCACATTTCAAAATAAAGCATTTCTCTTCAGCCGCCTTGAGTTTGTATCTTCGAAGGAAAGAAAGATTTCTTTACATCAGAGGACGGCGAAGCAAGGAGACGCACAGAGACAGGAGAAATGCTACTGTTCCCGTCTTTATCTGGGCTGGCATTCAGAGTCCATCAGAGGTTTCTGTAATGACCAATGGCCATTCTTACGTTTCTGCTTACCGCTGTCCTTCAGCCTTCCTTAAATAATAGACACTCTCATTACAAATGCTTGCTCCCTTTTATACAGCAGTCACCAGTATATGTGAAGACTTGTCTTCATACGGCAGCATTCTCATTCCGCAGCCTCGCCGTTGTTCCGCAGAATTGGGTGCTGTCGTTATCTCCGCACCCAGCGAATTTAATTTAAATGGACATTTTAGCCCAATTAAGTGGGCCGGTGAGCATTTGTGAACATCCCCATCAGCTAATAGCGACCATTGTTCAAATGAGCATACTCCCTGTGCAGTTATCCAAGGCCTCTCCAATCCAACCGAGCATATGCCGTATCGGCAATGTGTGCTCACTGACCCCTAGTGCTGAGGAACATAAAATGCGTTTTTGATTAGCCTTCCAACAGGCATCATGTTTCAGAGACAGTGTGCATATCTTGTGTGTTTGTGCACGCCTGTCCATGTATGCTTAAAAGCCTGTAGGTGATATGACAGCCTCACAATGACATCCCATAACTCCTTGGGGCACAGAGTGACTTGTTTTGTCATTATCTTCCATTGTGCCTGGGGTTTAATTGGCAAATGGGGCCAAAGTAATGAAGCATCACGACTCAGTGGATCTACTGTCTGTCTTCAGCTAAGCCCCCCCTTTCGCCTGGAGTGCTCGCTTTTTTCCCCATCATTGTATTCTTTTTCTGCTCTTCTTTATATTAAAGTTAGAAAGCTTTTTAGCTGCAACAGTTAGTGATTATCACGACGCTCCAACTAGCAGTAAATAAATCGTTAAATGTACCTTCAAGTCATGAGTTTGAGTTCCCGAGGGTCATATAGGATCTGATCAAAATGTTCTGTGGCTGCGGCAGCATGATTTCAATTTGACCACCATTCCTCACCGTTCAAAAAACCACCTTTGGCTGCGGCACTCTGCCGCCATGCTGCCTCCGTGCAGCCTCCATGCAGCCGCCGTGCTGCCTCCATGCAGCCGCCGTGCAGCCTCCATGCTGCCGCCGTGCAGCCGCCATGCTGCCGCCGTGCAGCCGCCATGCTGCCTCCGTGCAGCCTCCATGCAGCCGCCGTGCTGCCTCCATGCAGCCGCCGTGCAGCCTCCATGCTGCCTCCGTGCTGCCGCCGTGCTGCCTCCGTGCTGCCGCCGTGCAGCCTCCGTGCTGCCGCCGTGCAGCCGCCATGCTGCCTCCGTGCAGCCGCCATGCTGCCTCCATGCAGCCACCATGCTGCCTCCATGCAGCCTCCATGCAGCCACCATGCAGCCGCCATGCTGGCTATGCTGCTGCAGCCACAATAATCCGAGCATGTCTGTTGTCCTGATGCAGCACATTTCAGCAGCTTTGTACCAACGCCTTCCAGTAGACCCGTCATGAGCTGAAGTTGAACTCAGCATTGAAAGTGGGAAAAAATTGCACACAACCTTAATTTTGGAAAAAGTAAAGAGCAACCCTGCTCCTGGTCGTGATCCTAAACTTGTTTTTCTTCTTGGGTCTTTGAAACTGTGGACTCTTCTTTTTTAAAGCTGCTATTAGGTTGTATAATCCTTGGTCTGATGATGGAAATGATCACAGATTTGGCGTGAAGGCACAAGTGATGTCACGATGTCGCCTGGAGTCTCAGCCTGGACCCTCGACATGACCGTGCGATGCTCTTGATGTCAACAGCGGTTGAACTTTTCCATTTAATGAAAAATCAAAACAATCTTGCAGCAAAAGCAGCCCCACACCATCACAGTGCCACTACCATGTCTGACTCCTGGTGTGATGTTCTTTTTATGAAATGCTGTGCAAGCTTTACACCAGACATAACGCACCTCAGACCTCGTTTTAAGTCTTTATCAGCAAATGTAAGACGCGCCTGTGTTCTTTTTGTTCAGCGGTGGTTTGCACTTTGAAACATGGATGCTGTTTCTGCCCAGTCTCCTTTATAGTGTTGAATCATGAACCTGTCCTTTATTTGGGCCAGTGAGGCAATGGAGGTGCAAATTAGATGTTGTGTTGAGTTCTTTTGTGACTTCCTGGATGAGTCGTCGCTGCGCTCTTAGAGTAATTTTGGTGAGCCAGTCACTTCTGGGACATTTCACTCTGTTTTCTCCATTTGTGGATAATGGCTCTCATCGTGGTTCACTGGAGTCACAAAGCCTTGGTAACCCTTTCCAGCCTGATAGATGTCAGTGGCTTTGTTTCTCT
>VOQK01023912.1:0-13575 GCA_015052645.1 Benitochromis conjunctus | reverse complement strand
TAAGGATGGTTAATGTGATTATGCCGATTTGCATGCCCAAATAAGCCTGGAGAACTTTGTTTTTTTTTCTAAGGTGATGTCACCATTTTGTTGACTTTTGACCTCAACGCTCTGCAGGAGAAGAGGCCTCGCGTTAAAAAATACGGAAGTATTGCCAGTCCGCGTGCAGGGACAGAGCCACAATCTACGCGCCATATTCCATTACATGGCCTCAGCATTATGCTTCTAAATGGATTAGCGGCTGGAGTGCACAGCAGTGCTGATAATATTATAGTAGCTGCAACACAATATTCAGTGGATATTGAAGCAAGTGGGGGAAAAAAAGGAGGGGAAAAAAACACAATTTTCCCCACCCATTTAAAAAAGCTAGTACTTTTAGTGAATGCCTTGGGATAAAAACCAGGAGGATTTTTGGGGAGGGGTGGAAGCGTATGTTAGACATGTAACTGACAATGCCTGTTTGTGGTATTGGACGGTACTGTAGGGGTATTCATCACTGAGATAGCGTTGGGCTAATGCCGAGCAGATGAAGGAAAAAGGGTTTCTTGCTTGCTTTGCACTAGCTGGCTGAAATGGAGCAGCTCACTGTGTCACTCAGCATCATTCACACTCCTAAACCTTCTGATCCCTCTCACACCTCCCCTCCTATAAGCTCCCCAGGTCAGGGCTCGAGTCGAGAATAAGCAGATTTTTGTAGAGGCAGCAGTGAAAAGTGGTCACCGTGCTAACACAACGCTGCACAAACAGAGCACTGCAGATTAAGGCTGCGCTAACACTGTGGTATCCAGCTAGTGAAAAATAACTAAGTCAACTTACATTTGTAATGTCCTCCTTAAAGGGAGACCATTCAACGAGTCAGCAGTGGAGGTTTTTGCTACCAGCGAATAATTCGGTTATTCAGATAATCTCTTGCTGATAGCAGTCGAGCTGAAAGCAAATGTTACTTTTTGATTGTCTCTAATGAGGAGTTCAAGGCATTTTGTCAACATTAGCATTCTGTTGACTGAAAGACCAAAACGGGTCTGTGTGCTTCCTCGTCTGATCTCTCCATCAAAAACTTTATTGTTCGTCTTATGTCACTTTAAACTAATTTTCCAAGCTATCGCAGTTATCAATGCCTGTGAATGTTTGAGCCATAACTGGCTGCACTGCGCCTGTCCGTCAGCATCGTGATCGGAGTGGGAATAATTACAACTCGGTCTGCGGGTGTATAACACAAGCCTTTCTGGCAAAAAATCAATCAGCCCTGCAGGATAAACTTGGCTATTTTTGAGCTCTGGCCTGGTCCAATCAAGTGCGTATAACATCACCAGTCAGCACTTTTTTTTTTACTGTGTGTAACATTCACGACGTCCTGCTCGGGCTTCCTCATCACTAAAACCCATTGTCCCTTGTTATATAAGCAAAGAACAAAAAAGCAAGTCACCTGTAGAGTAAATGGCATGTGTGAATGTTTAGACCAGTGTCCTGTGTGCTGCACTAACACACTTTCTTTTCTTTCTTCCCTCGTGTGGAATGTCTCTCTGGTTTTTTGGCGAGCAGGTATGATGAATCATCCTCCTATCCCTATCTCAGAGCTGGCTGAACACACAGAACTTCTCAAGGCCAACGACAACCTCAAACTGTCCCAGGAATATGAGGTGGGTGGGCCAACGATGCAAACGTGAACGTTACAGTGTTGGTTTCTTTCCAACTGTGTTTGCATTGGGAAAAAAAGGACAGTCTCATCTGGTGTGCTCTGCGGCCGGATGCTTCTTCTTCTTTGTGCGTGTTGTAGCTGGTGGTACTTGAGCAATTACGCTGTTTACAACAAGTGGTCACATACATTAGCAGCCTCCACATAGCAAAGAAAGACCTCTGCTAATGTGATTTTGGGAAAAGCGCATACTGGCACTAAGGCTTTAACGTGGTGTGTGTGTGTGTGTGTGTGTGGGAGTGTGTGTGTGTGGGAGTGTGTGTTTGTGTGCAGAGGGGATAACTGAGCTGTCTGAGCTCTGAGTCCGCAGCGGTTATAAATGACACCAGAGTTGATTAGAAATCAGGAGCGCTGAATCAGCTCTCGTTTGCATACAAGCAATATCCCCTCCCCGCCATCCCTAAATCACCGCTCCTGTCGTCTGGCTGCACACCAGGCTGAGGTGGAAAGCGGGTACACCAGCACAGATTGCCGTCATCATGCCCGCTGGTGGGTGTTGGCGGATAACGACTTCTAATAGCAATCCTGTATTTCTTGGGTATCTATTATTCATAAATCCACATCCGGGCTATATACCAAATGGACAAGCTTGCGCCGTTCTGCGGGGGAGAGACGAGAAACGTGACGCCAAAGTCTACGCTTTGCTACAACTTCAACTTCTAATTACTTGGTTTGGAGAGAGCCTTAAACCACCGGCTCATCTCTGTCTTCACTCCCTCGGTCCGCCTGCCCCTTTCGCACAGCCACCCCCCAGGAAAAATAAATGACCAAATTAAATAGAGAAGTGTAATTTTAATTTTGTTATTTTCTTGATGAATGGCTGCTCGTGCCGGCGCCCGGCTTGCCAAGCACAGCTCTACAGGGCTTTGACTGATTGGTTTTTAGCCAGGCGGGATGTGCGAGCGGAGGAAAAAATGGAGGGCAGAGAGGAGAGAAGGGGGAGAGAGAGAGATGAGGGGGAGAAGTTTTGGTTAATGATGAGGATTCAGTGAGGGGAGAGAAAGCGGGAGAGTGGAGATGAAGAGAAGATAATCTGAAGTACAAACGGAAGCGAGGAAGGCGAACCGCAGCTCTGCGTGATGATACTGAAGTCGTGGAGTTTATCTGTCTGCTGTCAGGCGCTCAGGAGGCGTCGTCCTGCCAAGCCTGCCGCATGGACACGAGCTGTCATTCATCTTCAGCCATCATCACGGAGAAAAAGGAGGAGAAACAGGGAGAGATAGTAGTTTTACCAGAGAAAATATTCTGCCAATCTTTTAAATGTACAAATTCCTTAAATGTCATTTATGGGAACAAATATTCAAATGTGAAATAGACAGATTTGGTTTGTGCAGTGAGGGAGATTTTTTTTTTTAAGAGAGAAATGACCCCAATCTTTTTATGCAGACATGAATACACACACTTAGTCAGTCATAAGATAATCTGAAAGGAAAAATATAGAGAGGAGGAGAGGTGGAGGGCTCTGTAATAGTAAACTTCAAAGAGAAGACAGCAGATAAAAAAGAGGATAAGAGGAGGAAATAAAGTGGAAGAGTTTGAAGATGGAGCCGTGCTGATAAGGAAAACGTGGATGTGGAGAAAGGATGGAGAAGCCAGATGAGGCTAAAACAGAGGGAATCTCTCATCGCTGCAATGATTGCATGTTAGATTAGGTTTCCAATTGGACTCAGTTTCAGCTTCAGCCTCTCTCTCTCCAGCCCCAACTGCAAATATCATTCAAGCCTCCGTCCCCACGCCAACACAGCACCAGACGCCTATGAGCAAACATGGGCTCATAATGGAATACTTAATTATCCTGGCGAGGGAGCGCAGTAGTTATCTACACTTCTCCTGTTTTTAAAGAGACGGCTGAATTTGTCTTTCACCCGAGTGTCGAGGCTCATTCCACGAGCCTCCCGTCAAAGGGGGAAGCGCCGCCGCCTTTATCAATATTGTTATTTGTCATTGCACACCCCCGCCACATGAATGATCGTGATAAAGTACGGCGTGCAGCTGCTGTATTAGAACCAGTCGGCACGCAGATTGTTATGATACCATGTTCTTCTTTCTCTCAGGGAAATCAACCTTTCAATCTCTCCCTCCCCCGGCTTCCTTCTGCGATAGCACGGAGGTTGTGTTGTTATTACTCAGCTCCTCTCGTGGCTCCTTCTGATTGCTTCCTTACATGTGCATGTTCTGCCTGTCTCTGCTCCCCCATCAGTCCATTGATCCAGGCCAGCAGTTCACCTGGGAGCACTCCAACCTGGAGGTGAACAAGCCCAAAAATCGTTACGCCAACGTCATCGCCTACGACCACTCACGTGTCATCCTGGCTCCCATAGAGGGTAAGGCTCACCCTCACGCGCCGCACATCTGAGCTCGTATCACTTCTAGAAGTGCTCACACAGAGTCAGTGGAAATTATCAGTAAAGAAACAGAATACATCAAATAATCAGCCGAGTGTCAAGCTGTATCTTATTGCAGTGTGGATTTAAATGGGATAGATTAGTCACTTAGTCTGTCGGGACTAGATTATAGGACGGGATTAGGGCCACTGAAACATAGAGAGCATAACTGTATGCACCAGTATGCACAGGTGCTTTAATCAAAAGGTTTTTAATGCTGAAAAACAAACACGATTATGATTTTTCCATTGATTTGCCCAGTTCCCGTTGTTTACTTCCTGAACAGCAGTATTGGTTGTAGTGATTGAAATACATCATGTCCTTAGGGATTAATCAAATATTCTGATTCTCAAATGTAAAGATGTCCGGTGTGCCGCCTCAAGTTTGGCTATAAATAATGTTGAATTCAGTCATTTTGATCGTTAAACTTGTTCTTATTTTGTTGGTTTTTTTTACAGGTTTCTAAAGTGTTATGAAAGGTGGTTTAATAAATGTGTTAAACACGTATATGCTTACTGTATAACTATATGTAGAAAAGTTAGAAAAGTGAAATGTGCTGATTTGTAAACTCTGGACTTTTCAGCTTGCTGCTGAGCAGCTAAGCAGTTTCCAGAGCCAAATTAGGGGTGAGACAAGGACTCTTTTCAGCTCATCTTTAGGCCAAGCACTCAGATCTCACACTCAAACCAAGTCGGGAGTTAAACCAGTGTTTTCAGTGTCCCATTTGTCTCATCACATCTATGCCTCTGCCTTGACTTCCCTCTAACGGCCAGTACAGACACAGTGGTGAGAATCTCGGAGCCAGAAAAATTCTTCCTCCGACTCCTAAATCTCAAGGGACATTGTCAGAGGTAGTCACCCTTCACTGCTGACATTGTTCTGGCTTTGCATCACCAGAAGAGCTGCCGACTCGTTCGCTGTGATGCCAAACTCTCTGCTCCAAAGTCCTCTCCTTTTGTGTGAAATAACTGTTCAGGCTAGACTTCGGCATCTTGCAGTAGTCAGGCCAATTTTAGGGTGCAGCAACATGCATAACAAAATTATCCCAGGGAAATAAAATGCCTCGTCCATAAATACATAAATTAATCAAGTCTGAAATTTCTATTTTACACTGCAGTGATTTTGCTATTAGTCGCAGCAGTAGAACAATTCATGCACGCCACCATTCTCTGTTCACTTAGCTATGACTAAAGCCAAGGCAGCCTAGTCAAATTGTGCAACGTGGTATCCGTTTTAATGACGTTTGACTTTCTTTTCTCTCCTTTACTTCAATTCTTTGTTCTTTCTTTTCTTCTTTTCACCCTCCCCGCTCTTTCTGCCTCTCGCTCGCTCTCTCCCTCTCTCTGCATCACATCGATCCTCTCCGCCCGGGCCGTAGCCCTCGCCGAGTCGCCTCCTTTAAATGAGTCCAGTCGAGGGTTTCATTGTTTGTTGCTTGAGTGAAGAGATGTCAGTCAAAGAGATGTGACTCTCCGACACACAGATGCTGTCACGCTGAAGCCTCTTCTCAAATGGAGAGATTGTAGAAGTTGGTAAATGAAGATGGGTGATGCTCTGCCTTATCACTGCCAGACGCTCGATGTAAGACACTCTAATCGCGAGCTAATCCTGTTAACATCTAAAGCATTTTGTCCTTTAGTGACTCCTTTTTAAACTCAAGGGCACCTTGACTTGTTAGTCTAGCTGCATGTGGGCACATTTACACGATCCTGTGCATTAAAAACATTTCAGATCTCTCTGCACAGCAGAAGGTCTCCTTCTAGCTAGGACCGGTGTATATCACAGCGTGGTGGCAGGCTCAGGGGACTGAAGCTAGATCCACCTCCCAGCTATGTTGGCTGAGAAGCTGATTTACTTTCCGCTATCTTCCATCATCTTTTTGGTCTGTTGTCGTGGTAAACACAATATCTACAGGAACCTGGGAAGAAGCACAAACGCAAAAAGAAACACGATAGAATATTTGTGACAGATGTGTCTGAATCCATTTAAAAGCACACAAAAATCTGGTTTGTGATCATTCCAGATGGGAGAACCGCAAAAAGCATAATTAGCTGTTAATAACTACACAGTAAATTGCTAATAGATGCACAATACTGCATGAATTAATATTCGTAATGCAAAGGAAAGAAAACCTCAGTGTAGAAAGCTGTGTACACTTCAGTGGTGTAATAGGTCAATTATTTAAACTCAATAAATGTGTATTAGTAGCTGAGTAAAGGCTTATATTAAGACGCTTCAACAGTAAAGACCAGGTGATGTCAAACTCCTATTGCATTGTGGGCCACATACAGTGGGTCAGACCACACTCCTCCTCCTGTCAGTGTAAAGTCGCACAACTACACATTGAAGTGCGATTCCAGCAGTACATCTCAGTGTTTCTACACGACAAAGAAATACTGCTGTAGTAAATCAGCACAACTCGTTTCTATCGTAGATATTAAAACAATCTGTTTATCTGTTACTTAGTTACTTTGGTGACGGATGAATGGGAAGGTCTTTATCAACAGGAAAAACTGAAAAATGTCCAAAATCCATGTGCGTCTTAGCATTGTCCAGTGTTGGACTGATTGTGGCCCCCAAGCCTTATGTTTGACACCCCCCTAACCGCACCCCCCCACAGACAACGTGGTCCGGGGGGGTGGGTCGACAGACATTGCCACTGTAGTTTGGACAGTTTGAGAAACGTGAATTCAGCCAATTCCTCCTGACTCGTCTTATTCTGGTCTTCACATTTACACGAACTCCTTCCTTGGCTGGAAACTGTGTCAGCGTGTGTGACAACTGGGAATTACTGAGGCAGATGGCGCGATAATAATTGTGCTAATGAAAAAGTCTGATAAATGAGGGCAGGAAAAGAATAATAGAGGAATGGCCATCAAAAGTAGCTGTTTTAATCTCAGGTTTTTTTTCCTCTGTCTGTGTAGGTATAACAGGCAGCGATTACATCAACGCTAACTACATTGATGGCTACAGGAAGCAGAATGCCTACATTGCCACCCAAGGACCTTTACCTGAGACATTTGGAGACTTCTGGAGGATGGTGTGGGAACAGAGAGCAGCCACTATTGTCATGATGACCCGGCTGGAAGAGAAGTCACGGGTAGGTCCACTCAGCATATCTGGACTGCTTTGTGCACGCTTCTTTTTAAACCCACAACCTCACAAATCGCTTAAAAATGATGTTTTCTTTTAAATGAGCCTTGGAATCAAATCAGTGCGTTACACAACCAAGTACAACAACCAGCTGCTGAAAATGGCACAGCTTTACATTGATTTCCCAGTTGCATAACTGAACTCCATTGGTAGGCAATCAGACTTCATTTTCCTGGGATAGATTGCTTTCAGAGAACTGTAGATATTTGAATGGGGTGGTTAAAGCAACTGGGGAGGCTGATAAAGCAGCGCTAACTCAAAGACACTCTACCTGTGCACATCTGATAAGCTAGGCTGCGTGTCCACTGGGAGTACCTTCACAGGCTTAGCTCTGTTTTCTCTCCTTATTTGCAGCAGAAACCACAAGCTGTTGTATGCTCCCACAGAGCATACCGAGTTGTTGAACTTAGACTGCTTAGTGCAGGAAGCTAAAATGAAATTTTAAGAACGGGAGTGCTAGAGTGCTGTGGAGTATTTGCAGTACCTGCGACCAGTCTCTCCTACAGCCACGTGTTGATCGTAGAGGAAAAATGATCCAGAGAGAACAGTGGCTTAGTTTCAGGAAGATCAGCATCCTGTTTTTGTAACATGAGAAGGAACTGGGTCCTAGCTTAGAAATGACAAAGAACACTACATTAAAGAAAACCTGAAATAACTGGTGTTAAAGGAATAGCATTCAACGCGGTTTATGGTAATCACCACTGCAAACGAGACTGCGCCCGTCATGTATTTGGCACACATTATGGGATATCAGCCCATGAGACACTGCATCTCTAAGAATAGGAAAGGAGGCTAACATTTAAGTACGTGACGTTGCATAAACTTGCCCAGGCTATATAGTTGATCAAACGTTTGCTGATAAAATTATCCAGTCAGGTTAAAAAGCACCATTATGTCTCATTGCACTTAAACTGGGAATGGGATGTATGTGGTGTTTGGTAGTGGGGGTTTTGTGCTCCTGTTTGGAATAATAATGTAACAGTTGCTCTCTGCGTTGTTACATTGTTGCTGTGATCACGGTGTGCTGATGAGTGCAGGATAATGTCATAAAGCTCCAGTCATCTCAAACTGGGTTCACTGGGTTCACTGGGTTCACTCTCCACAGTCACCACTTCACCAATCCATAGATCACCTTTGGGATGCATGAAAGAGTCGCATGGCGGCTGTGCAGCCATGATGTGACTCTGCTGAACTGCATGATGCTGCAGCAGGGTGCCCAACACCATACTAGCAAGATGTGCCTATTAAAGTGACCAGTGAGTGCATGTATAATAATCCACTAATAATAATTCACTCAGAAGTTACAGTCATCCTGACGCATGATGAATACTTCTGTGATTGTGACCATTATCGGTGCGGGACCTGTCACATGTACAGATGAGTTTTTCTCATGCTGGATTGATACTTCGGCTTAAGTGAGTCCGCTGTGTTAATATTTAGTCGTCTCGAGGAGCAGACTTGTCTAAATGTCAAAAAGCCAACCGTGATGTTTCGTGCTGTCGAGTCAAACCTGTGTCAACATCAGGCTCACTCACCCCAGGTGTCTCCACTCATTTTCCCTTTCTCCGTCCTCTTTTGAATTGTTTACCTGTCCTCCGTCCTGACATGCGCATTCCACTGCTGTCAAACGTGATCAGGGTTAGCGGGTGCTGGAGCCCGAGTGTCAGCGCGAGCAGGAAATGGGAGAGAAGCCTGGAGAGCAGCGTCTCCCTCACTAGCTGTCACATCTGATCAGACGTCCGCTGACACATCACACCCCGTATTGAATGAATCTTTATTAGGTGGGCTGACGTGGTTTGTGTGCTTGTGTGTACTGCCACAGGACCAGAAAAAACCTGTTAACAGTCACAACAAATCAAGGCTTTGCTCTAAAAATGGTTTTGTTTAGTTTTTTCCTGGCTAAACTTTTAAGAAGAATGAAGATGTGAAATTACAGCAGCTGTGATTATGGAAAGTCATTAAGTTCCCGAGATTTCGGTCTTATTCCTTGTGTTTGATATTACTGTTGAATGTGTTTTAAGGAAAAGGCAAGGAAGGAAGCAGGCTGGATGTGTGTAAGGTTGGTAAAGTTCTGCTGTGCGCGTGCAGTCGCTGTGACACGCACATCTGTTCAGTGTGCATAATGTTGTTTCTCAGATGTGAATTATGGAGAGGCTGCCCCGGTGTTTCTGTTAGCACTGCGCTGTTTCAGTCCAAAGGAGGGCTTGCTTTATGAGTAAAGCAAACGTGATTGAAATACGTCCTAACCGCGCCTTTTTATGTGCGTGACGTTGTTCATTAGTAACAGAGTACGAGGTGCTGCAGCTAATGCCTCTTTCTCTCCCAGATTAAGTGTGACCAGTACTGGCCAAGCCGAGGTACAGAGACCTACGGTATGACCCAAGTGACCCTTCTGGACACCATAGAATTGGCCACTTTCTGCGTGCGCACGTTCTCCCTGCACAAGGTAAGATGCTTCCTCATATTATTCACCTACACACTGTTTGTGAATGCTATCTGTACTCCTGTCTTATGTTTGACAAACAGGACTTGTCAATTCAAAAGTGATGTTCAAACATGTCTGAGCAAATGAATTACAGCCATTACCTTAAATGGTTCAAAAAATGAATAGCGGCGTCCTTATGAATGTCTTTTCAGCAAAGGGAGTCATAGTCCAGAGGACACGCCTTGTAAAAAGCACAAGGTTCGCATAGACATTGAAAATATTGGTATAAACCACACGGTATTTTTCCGCTTGAAGCGAAGATATGTTCAAATACAAGCCTTTGGTTCCATTGTCCTTCCAGTCCAGCCTTTTTACCTCGCACAGCTCGCTCGCTCTCCTCAATAGATCATCTGTTTATGTGCATCTGCCAAATTGAAGCACTTAGGTAAAGTGAGCAGAAGAGAAACTCAATATACATAATTGGCAGACTGCTCTCATGCTTCTGTGCACGCACACACAGACGTGCACACACACATTTAGAGCTACGCTCACTGCAGAGACTGTGATCTCAAAATATTTATTCACATGAAAATTTATCATAACAGGATAATCTTACTTAACTAGCTTTTAAAAACAAGTAAAAAACAAACAAACATGATAGCATTGAACAGACTGGATACGTTTTGTTTTATCAAATTTAGCCAGTAATATTGTCTTCAAATAAGATCATATATGTTTAAATGCTAAAAGCAGAAGAGCTCCAGCACCCGTGCATTGATACAAAGAAGCAATTTTAAATATTTTAATCGATACGTCTGAAAATGTGCTCGGTTACAGAAAAGCAACCGGGGAGGCTGACAGAAAAAAATATTTTCACAAATATCCATTAACATACTGTTCTTTTTATAAATGTGCTCTTACTACAAATCTCCTGCTTAAAGGGGCTTGAAGAGTCCATTCAGATATGTAAAATTATGACACAGCAATGTAACGGTGTATTAATTTTCCAAATAAGATATTCCTCCAGTAATCACCCGCCATGACTTTAATAGGCAGAAAGGTTTGTTGTGTGCTGTGTTAGTGGCAGGAGCACGCGACTGTTGTTGTGTCACATTTAAAAACATAACAGTTTCATTCATATTATCATTAATATGTGAAAATATGAAAGGTTACTGAATGTTTAAAGAGACTGTGGTTTTATAATTACGCTAATATATAATCTGTAAATTCAGAGTAGAAAACCTCTTAAAATCAGAGTAAAATGCTCTAAAAGAAGAGGGGGGGGGCTCTAATTAACATATTTCACATGACGTACTGCAGTGCACGTTCTCCATGTCACTACATTCCCAAGAGAGAGATTTTGCACATCCAAGCTTGCATTCATCCTTGTGCACAAATATCAGAAATGCTACATGCATAACTGTGATGCCACACACAAACCAGCGTATTGTTACCGCGTATTGTTTCGCGCTGCAGCGTTAAAGACAGAAAGGACCGGCCACCAGCACACGTGCATTGCATGCAAGCCTACTCTCACTGCAGCCCAATACAACGACAGATTGTGTGATAGGCGCTGAAGCAGCCACTGGAAGGATTAGACATTTCCAGAATTTTCCTTTTGCCAAGATAACACCAGTGTTAAGTCACTGTTGACTTTTTTTTACCTGGATTGTCAATGGAACAATGGATGCTGAGGCAAACCAGTGACGGTAAAGATAGCAGCGTATCAGCAGCCGTGGCGCTTTAAAGCTGGTTGACATTCAGGGCCATTTGCATTGTGCCGCTCTCAGCCTCTATCACGCCCGCCGCTGCTTTCTTCTTCTTCTGCTCGCCCTCTTCCTCCTGCTTATACCTGAAGCCATTGCCGGGATTTCTCACTGAGCTGTTTTCACTTTGTTGAATTTGTGTGAAGAATCAGGCGGCAGAGGCTGGCGGTAGTCACACAGACAAACACACGGTGCATTCACAAAGCAGCTGCTGTGGCACGTATCTATATGTTTCCTACAGTGATGCCAAATTGTGTCCGCTGATAAATTCTTGAGAAAAAAGGACTTCAAATAAAAGCAGCAGCCAGGTAGCAGCCTGACTTCCTCAACTCCAGACATGGGGAATGTCCAAAAAAAGGAAAAGGAGAAGTAGGTCAGTTTGCTTTTAATTACCACACTCATTTATTCATTTATTCAGCAAGGAAAAATTCCCTCTGTCAGGCGGGCAGAAGCTCTGCACTGAAATGCAAACAGTGCCTCCATTAGAGGATGCTCTGCGAGGGGGGGGGCGCGGACAGGAAGATGCAAGGCTGCTCTTTCTCTCTGCCGCTTTCTTCTTGTCCTTCACAAAAATCTTCCTCTGGATCCCAGTTTTGATGCCTCAATAGTGGATTTATGACAGGAGCTGTCAAACGGGTGTGTAGTATGAGTGTTTGCCGCTTGTATCATGTCCCGAGTGTTCTCAGCAGCAACAATGAGCACACGCACATCCGTGCTGATCAGCATGAAAATGATATCCACTACAACAACAAGTTCAAACTGTGTAAAATCGTGACGACAAAAAAAAAGTTATGATTTGCCAAAAACTGCAAAGCTCATGTTTTAATTGGAAAAAGGCGAGTGGATTTAACGCGCTGTAAAATCATTTTATTTAATGTGACGCCTGCAACACAACATTGTGACAGGGGCGTGTTTACCACTGGTTTGCATCACCTCTTCTTTTTTTGTGAACAACACCGAGCTGCAACCAACGGTCTGCTCAGCTCCCAAACACAAACATGTTTTCCCATTCTCGCCTGAGAGGACGGGATTTCAGCCTCTCGAAATGTTCGCCAATTTATCAGATGTTCACGCCATTTCTCATGCCCGTAATGTCCACGTGCTCTAATGAACACCCACCCCCCCTTAAAGGACGTCAGTGATGAGTGAGCAGGGTTTCTAAGTTTATACTGTGACTGGTTTTCAGCTTTGTCCCTTTTGAATGTCTTATGTCCTGGAGACTTCTTTGCAGTATTACAGTACACTGAGACGTGAGTTATTCCTAAACTGCTGAAAACATGCCAAGGCGTTTTCAGACGGCTTTTGAAGATGTCCAGTGTTGCTGAGGTGCTAATTTCAAGGTCCAGACTGTTTCAGAGTTACAGGGAAGGCCAGATCTCCTCTATGCTTGAATCTGCTTCTCGGTACGACCAGAAGCATCTGGTCAGCTGATCTCAGTGATCATTTCGGAGAATGTGTAGTTAAAACATCCAAAAACAGGGAAATACGAGCTGGCTTGCAGGTGCCTGTCAGGACTGGAGCTGCTGCACTTTGGTTGCAGAGGAGAACGCAGCGCCCGGCTGCTTCCAGAATAAAGTCTAGTCCAAGAAGCAAGCCTGGGTGAAATGAACGTATGAATTAGTCTGTCTAGGTTCTCAGTCATCCAGGTCACGGTGGTCATAGGAGCTTTAAAACTCTCTTAGAACTGAAGCAGCCTCCTGGATGAAAGGTGAAACAGTCTCACAAACTGTGCCTTCTTTCTCAAGCTCTTAAAGAAGCCAGCCAAAGAGAGAAAAGCCGTCTGCCACAGCTAGAAGAAACTAACTGTAGCAACAGCATTTATGTGTTTGTCAAACGTGTGATCAGCCCCGTGGTTCAGGAGGTCCACTTCTGTTTGTTACTCATTCAGGTTCAAGAAGTTTCATCCACAATTTGACATATATATATATATGTATATATATATACATATATATATATATATATATATATATATATATATATATATATATATATATATATATATATATATATATATATATATACATATATATATACATATATATATATATGTATATATATATACATATATATATACATATATATATATATATGTATATATATATACATATATATATAAAAAAAAATATAGATATATATATAAAAAAAACAAAT
>VOQK01023911.1:53156-82894 GCA_015052645.1 Benitochromis conjunctus | reverse complement strand
CTGTATTCGGCCGTAGTGATAGATGTAGCGGTTCCGAATGACAGCAACATCAGGAAGAAGGAACACGAGAAGCTTGAGAAATACCAAGGGCTCAGAGAAGAGCTCGAGAAGATGTGGAGGGTGAAGGTAACAGTGGTCCCAGTGGTAATCGGAGCACTCGGTGCGGTGACTCCCAAGTTAGGAGAGTGGCTCCAGCAGATCCCAGGAACAACATCGGAGATCTCTGTCCAGAAGAGCGCAGTCCTAGGAACAGCTAAGATACTGCGCAGGACCCTCAAGCTCCCAGGCCTCTGGTAGAGGACCCGAGCTTGAAGGATAGACCGCCCGCAGGGGCGAGAGGGGAATTTTTTTTTTTTTATATGTATATATATATATCCACTAAGAACCCTAAACCCAAAAACTACACAGAATGAAAAACACCATCCGGGGACAGGTAACGTCAATGCCTCTTAATGCTCCTAATGATTTCTGACACAGACACAGAATCAGTCAGGACCTCAGGGTCTCAGTCATCTTCATCTTTTTTCATTTCACAATTGTGCTAAAGCAGTTATTTGCAATATTATCCAATGTCCAATTTTATCGATAAATCATTCTGTATTATAGTCAGTATGCGGTTATCTGGATACTCTCGATTACACTTTGTGCTTTTTAATTTCATTGTGTTATGAACATTTAAACAATCACACAGCAACAGGCAGGACATGAGTCACACTACAAAATACATCCGGCATCAGAGACCAAAAAAGAAAAACAGTTAAGAACTCGTTATGCAAGAAGGTCCGCAGTTCATTTGTGCTCATTGTTTTTTTTATACTCAAAAGGTCCTCATAAGTCACATCTGTGGGAAGGCGTCTCCAGAAAGTGGATCAACCTGATATTCATTCATTACCAAAAACCCAGTTCTTCAAAAATCAAATCAAATCACTTTTATTGTCACATGACATGTGCTGGTACACTGGTACAGCACATGTGAGTGAAAAACTTGTGTGCAAGCTTCACAAGCAACAGTGGTGTGCAAAATACAAGAAACATGAGAAACAAAGCAAAATATAGGAATATGAGAATTATAACAATAAATATATGTGCGAATATAAGAATGTACATTATTAAATATGTATACCAAATATATATATATATATATATATGTATGTGTGTGTGTGTGTGTGTGTGTATATAAAAATTAAATATACAGAGGTCAGCAGTATTAATATTGTGCAAAAGAAATAGCATATATGTACAATATGGAGTGCATAAATGCCGTAGTTCTGCTAAGTGAACGTGAGATGTCTATGAAGTGTCCAGAAGTCTGGTGGCCTGATGGAAAAAGCTGTCCCTCAGTCTGCTGGTTCAGGACTGGCAGACTGAGGGCCACTCTCAATAGCACAGCGATAGAAGGTCTTGAGGATGTGGGGGCTCATGCCGAATCTCTTCAGTCTCCTGAGAAACAAGAGGCTCTGCTGCGCCTTCTTCACTGTTTTGTTCGTGTGAACAGACCATGTGAGATCCTCCACCTGATGTACACCTCGGAAACGGAAGCTGCTCACTCTCTCCACAGCAGCGCCGTTGATGGTGATGGGGGTGTGTGCTTCTCTACACCTCCAGAAGTCCACTATCAACTCCTTTGTCTTTGTGACATTGAGGGTGAGATGGTTCTCTTGGCACCAGTGTGTCAGGGCGCTGACCTCCCTGTAAGCCGTCTCATCACCTTTGGTGATAAGACCCACCACTGTCGTGTCGTCCACAAACTTCGATGATGTTGGAGTTGCTAGTGGCTGCGCAGTGGTGTAGAGTGAGTACAGGAGAGGGCTCAGTACCCATCCAAACAGGAAGACGAAACCTCAGGACAATCCCAATGAAATCAAATACATGTCCCAACACATTCTTCATCAGTGACAATGTTCAGTTACTTTACTCTGTGAGTTATGAAAAACCTTAAAGTATTTTTATCAGGATGATTCCCTCCTTTGACGTGGCCGAGTGTATCTTTGCATCTTTCTCCTGCCTTAACTTGACATACATTGTGGTTAAAGGATATTAGACAGTATGAGGTGATGTCTTTACATTTCCAGTATTTGATTCCTCCACTCAGTTGAACCGGCATGCACACGTCAGACAAGTGCGCTGCTACAGTGTCACAGTTTTACGGTGAGCTTCATCACGGCTGCTGGGACTTTTATTTCACT
Organism: Benitochromis conjunctus; assembly: GCA_015052645.1. Classification (NCBI taxonomy): domain Eukaryota; kingdom Metazoa; phylum Chordata; class Actinopteri; order Cichliformes; family Cichlidae; genus Benitochromis; species Benitochromis conjunctus. The sequence continues at coordinate 80,708 of VOQK01023911.1, read as the reverse complement.
GTTATTAAGTTTGGTTTTTTTTTTTGGTCTTTCTGTCTAAAGTGTGAAAAAAGGCACAAACAAGCGGAGAGCATTTTCTCTTCTTCCTCCGAGGCATCGAATGATGTCAATGTTTTTGGCTTTTTTGAGGCTTAAAACTCTTCAATCATATCGCTTTCAGCATTGATTAGGGCTGTAAGGCCTCACAGATAAGTCAGTGGTCTTCTTTTGTCTGTGTCTCTGTAGAGGACATTGAATCTGAGTGCTTCTCTGGGGCCTGCCAGACTGCAGCTTCTGCACCCCTGCACTGTGGCATCAGTATTCCAGGCCCGTTCATGGACACGGCGTTCCCTGAGCTGATGGAGCAGGCAGCAGCTCTACGCTCCTTCTCCCATTGCACCACCAGAGGGCAGAGCACAACACTGCATTTTCTTCACGCATCCCAGAGCACTTTGTGTGCTGTAGCCTACTTAGGTTCTTCTTCTTTATATCTCCCTCTTTTTTTAAACTGTCCTGTATTCAGAGTTGGATTTAAAAGCTTCAGATGGTTGGTGACACAGCAGTGACACAGCCTAGACTGCTGTTTGGTCTATACATTGAAGCTTTTTGCAGCTTGTAGGTATCAGCAGTGGGGTTGGTGTCAATGTGTCATTTCAGACTATGTTTGCTCCACTGATTTTTTTTCTTTTCAGCTGGTTGCTTAAAGCTCTCCATTGCTATTCAACTCTACATGACCCCAAAATAACCCGAGGTGAGCACTGTCAGCAACTCCTCCATGGTCAGCACAAACAACACACACATGTATGCGCGCACACGCTTGCTCATGCAGATCCAGTGATTGCATGAAATGGGAAAAACATACAAACATCCCTATGCATGGATATCTGCACACGCAATTAATTCTCAGAGAGTGAACGTGGGACCCTGATGCAGCTTCTGAGCACTATACAGTTGGCGGCATCTTGGGAGGAACAGCTGCAGTGGGAGCTTGCTCCTCTGTCCCAGAAAGTTGTCACACAAAGGTCACCAGCGGGTTTCATAGGAGGTTATGTAACCTTGCAACTTGCCAGAGACACAGAGCCAAGCTCTGGCAAAAAGACAAAACCAGTGTGTTTGATGTTAATATTCCCAAACCAGGCAGGGTGAGGTCTCTTCACCTCCTCCAGAGTCCCTCCCTCCACGTCTTTGATTGTGCAGCACTGCAGAGACACTTTGATCGCCACAGCAGGAACAAAAGAAAGAGAGGGAGGGAAGGAGAGGAAGCTGAGTCAAAGGGAAGATGAAGAAGAGCAGAGGGTTAAATGCAGGGGATCCTGGTGACTAATTTGCACTCCCATTTACCTGGATGTCAAATCTGAGGACTTTTCACTGACTTTCAGGATTATTTATTTGCTTCCTAAAACTCAGACTGTACTCTCTGTCTTAATTGTTAAAGGACAGACAAACTTTAGTGATGATTTAGTGTATCTGCAGGGTGAAGCTGTCACTAGTTTTGGTGCTAGAGCACTCAATACAGCCCCTCTGCACAACTCCTGCTATACAAAGAAAACCAAACTGTGTACTCATCTAGTTACTCTCTATATGAAACTGAGGTTATTGTACTTGGTCCTAAAAATCTTAGAAATGCGGTATCTAGCCAAATGTTTACTCTTTACACTGGCCTTCAGTAACATGCTGAGAAATCTTTAAGTCATTTTTGACCAGGACATGTCCTCCAATGCATATTTAACAAATATGTAGAACAACACAATATCTCTAAAATTAGAAATATCCTGTCTCAGAGTGATGCTGAAAAACTAGTTCAGGCATTTATTACTTCTAGGCTGGACTAGTGTAATTTGTTATTATCAGGATGTCCCAAAAACTCAGTGAAAACCTTCAGTTAATCCAAAATGCTGCAGCAAGAGTCCTGACAGGGACTAGAAAGAGAGCATATTTCTCCTATATTGAATTATTTTCGTTGGGTCCCTGTTAAATTTCGAATTGAGTCTGTTTCTGCTGGAGGTTTCTTCCTGTTAAAAGTGAGTTTTTCCTTTCCACTGTCACCAAAGCAATTGCTCATAGGGGGTCATATGATTGTTGGGATTTTCTTTGTATTATTGTATGGGCTTTACCTTACAATATAAAGCGCCTTGAGGCAAGTGTTATTGAGATTTGGCGATATATAAATAAAATGGCCTCAGTGGGCCCACAGTGTGTAGCTGTAGGTGAACTGTGGAGCTATGAGGATGGAGCAAAGTTACGTAATAAATTCTGGCTTCTATATGGGTTTTCTATGGACAAGGCCACTGTTGTCCATGTTGACATGACAGCACCACACAGCTGCTTCAGATCTGTGAGCTACATTCATGATGTCAATCTCCTGTTCCACCACATCCTGAAGGTGCTCTGTTGGATGAAGATCTGCTTCAAGACCGTTTTATGCATTCAGAGATGCTCTTCTGCATACTTTTGTTGTAACAAGTGGTTATTTGAGTTCCTGTCAGCTCAAAGTAGTTTGGCCATTCTTCTCTGACAAAGCTGAGAGGAGAAAGCAAGAAAAAAAGGACTTTTTCATTCCTAAAACATATTAAAAATGTGACATTCAGACAGCTGCACCGAGGCCAGGTGCTGCTTTGTGAGGAAGCAGTAACTTCCCTAGGATGCACGCACACACGCATGCACGCATGCACGCATGCACGCATGCACGCACGCACACACACACACACACACTTACTTTCTCTTTAATGTAATCCAGGCTTGTAAAATGGCTTCTGCTTATGAATTCTGAATAAAGGAGGCTATACATAAAGAAGCCCTATTCATTTAGACTGCTACGTTGACATATTTTCCCCTCAAATTTATGGGGAGCAGCTCGTGTCCGTGAACTCAGATAATGGCTTATTAGGCTCTCAGCACTTTTTTAAAGAGAAACTTTTTTTCTCCGCTCTCTTATTTGATGAATCTGAAAGTGTCCAGAGCTTCTATATGCAGGGAAGCGCTTATTTTCACAGAGAAGTTTGCAAATTTCTTATTTATTTCAGTGGTTTGACTTGTCTCTGCATAAGAAACACATGCTGAAGAACAATCTGCCTTTTGTCTCACAAATAGGTTTGCTTTGTACACCTGCTTCAACAGCGTACAATGTGTTAGCACTTCACACACTCATACACACTCGGAGCAGTGTTTTAGGCTCTGAAAGCAATGCTTTTAGGCTAGGTGTAGAAAGGTGTTGCATGTTCCCTTTGCAGGCAAACCTCCGGTAGAACGGTGTTATTGCAAACTCGTGTTTCTTTCTTGGGGATGCCTCGATGCAGAAAGATGCCGCTACTGTTTGGGTCGTACGTGCCGGCTTCTCTGAGGATTTTTAGAAAGACAGGGAGGGGGAAAAAATGTGCTCACTACTGAATAAAAGAGCTGTGTTTGTAAAGCACAAGAGTTAAAATCCCAGACAGCCTGTTTTGTAAATTTATGGTTTGAGCTGCTTTTTGTTAAACAGCAGACATTGCCATTCTTTACATGCGGTAAAGTCAGACATTTGATAGCCAGTGGTGATATTTTTGAATATCCCAGTGGTCGATTACAGCATGTTATCACCATTTTACAACGGCAGGCTGAGGCCCTGATTTTAACAGAGCACACAAGATTTTATGTCTGACAGCTCAGCTTTTATTTTTATGGGTGTATGAAGGCTGATGCCAATACTTTTTTAGAAGGAGGATGCCAAGCAGCAAATATTTTGTATAGATATTCAGTGTCTGAAAAATAGCCCTTTATCAAACTCCTGACAGTATTTCTTTATTCCATTTACTATATTTAAGATTAGGACCCAGATGGTTCTGTAAAGAAAAGATGAAAAAATGTCGCATACTGCTCGATCGCCTTTACTATTACTTTGATAAGCTTATGCAGAGTCAAAACATTTATTTCTGTCCAGTGATGCATTCATTTTTTTTTTCAATATTCTCATTGGAGTTAAGGTGGTCGATCCTTGTGTGAAAAACGATGCCCCATACTTCCTGAACCATGCGGTCACAATTTGAGCCCGATGAATCCTGGCATTGTCATCTTAGAATAGTATATCTAGGCAGTCAGCTGATCTAATGTTTTCGCCACTTGACGTTGCTGAAGCGAGACCCGATCAGCTGAAGAAACCTGAGATCAGTGCACGGTAGAAACGAGGCATGATTGATGCATCGCTTCATCTGATGCGTCCATCTCTCTTGAACAGGGTAAATCTGGACTCATCAGACCACATGATCTTTTCCCATTGCTCCAGAATCCATCTTTATGCTCCCGAGCAAACTGAAACCCTTTTTCCAATTAGCCTCACTGGTATGTGGTTCTCTTAAAGCTACGCAGCCATTTGGGCATTTAGTCCTCTTCCCACTGAGCACACAGAAATGCTCTGACTTTCACTAATAACATAGCATTGACTTGTCCTGTTGATTTCACATCACGTTTTAGTGATCTCCGACCACAAATACTCCCTAATATTCTTCCCTGTGTTGGACAGTTTTAAACCCACTGGAGTTTCAGCAATCTGTTTAGTTGTTTACTTGATGCCGGTCAAGATTTTCAGCTTTCATAATTGGAGACATCTTTTCTATAATCACATAATAGTATAATATAATCACAAAATATGTCTGCAACATGATTGGTTAAGATAAGAGAAGTGTTAAATATTCCATTGTCATCCTAAACACATTAATCACTCCAGAAATGATCCAGTTACCTCTTTTGAGTGACTGTTGTTGGCCAGGCAGTGTGTGTTTAAAGTGGATTTCATCATCAGTGCGTCTGATGGCTAACAGTAAACAGAAACAGTTTGTAGTTAGTTCAGTGTACCTTCCAAAATGAAGAAAAATATAAACCATGTTCAGTGGGAGTCTTTAGGGGTCCTCTAAAACAGCTGAAGCTTCAGACCACAAGTTTGACAGGATTTCTGATCCTGGATCTGTTTGTGTCTTTGGCTATAGGCAGATGTGAGAACTTGTACCAAGGCTGTCGGCCAAATGCTGATTGGTTTAAAAACAGATTTCTACAAAGGCCTTCTTTTTACAGTTTGCGTGTTGAAAAGGAGTAGCCCACATTAGAGAGGAACCCTTTCCCCCTATAATTTCACAATATTTTTCACATTTCACCTAATCTTGTTTTGTAGTTATAGGATCTGCATCTATTGTAGTTTTGCTCTACCCTTGTGAAATACTGGATTTGCCAAACTCTTAAATAATTACTCTTCAAACTCTTCAAATAAAATAAATATGAGGAAATAACTATGTGGATATTATACTCCCCTCTGCGCTTGTCCTCCCATTTTTGACACTTTTCTTTAAAGCATGTTGCTACAGAGACTTCAGTCCACCACAGTAGTAAATAATGGTGGTTTGAATCCTGTTTATCGGATACATTCCAATTTCCTCCAGTAAATTAGACTCTTCAAAAATCCTCAAAAGTTAGTCAGCGTTAGAGTTCCACAGGGGTCCGCGCAAGGACCGATTCTTCTCTCGTTACATATATTAAAGCCAATATTATTGAAAAAAACAAAACAAAAACCACTGCATACATTAAATGCACTTATAGTAATCTATGAAGCCAGACAACACAAATAAATTAAACTATTCTAAATACTGACAAAACTGAAATTATTATATGTTGTCCTAAAAACCTCTGAATCATAATGTCTAATCAGTATTACCTTGGCCCTGAGGAACCACAGGGTTATTATATGTGTCTTTTCTTAAATATCGGCTTCCCTTCACTGGCTTCCTGTAAATCCAGATCCAAGATCTTCCTCCCCAAAAAGACTGCAGACGTGTAGTTTCTAGAGTTTCTAGTGGGAGGGAGGGCCTTTAGTTACCAGGCTCCTGTCGTGGTGCACCATCTGGAAGAGCGGTATGTCATCTACTTTTAAGATTGTGCTTGGAACCCTGAATCACCCTTTAATTATGCTGCTATAGACTCGAACTGCTAGGGAGACTTCCCATGATGCACTTAGCATTTCTTCTCTGCTTCCCATTTGTTCACGTGCCATTGCATCATGTCTTTAACTGTGGTTAATGACATGGCATGTCACAGCAGATCTCTGCTTCTCCCTAAGCCTGCTTCTGCAGGTGGTCTTTTCCTGTTAAAAGGGAGTTCTTACTCCCCACAGTTGCCAAGCTCTGCTCGTTGGGAATTGTTATTGTTCTCTCTGTAGTATCATGGGGTCTAGCTCATGTTATAAAGCACCTTGAGACAGATGTTTTTCTGAACTTAATAATCAATTTTGAATGACAAGCTAAAAAGTCACATTCACACTGAAGTCAAAACATTATAAAGAGCTATAAAACCACATCTCTGTTAGACAAATACTTTCCTTTCAAGCCTTATTTTGTGTGCATTTCTTTTCTTCTCTAATAAGGAACAACATTTCAGATATCACAATGTGACAGACAGACAGGTGCAACAAACAAGAAGGTGTTGTAGAGACACGCAGTGAAACGTGATGATTTGTTCCCCCTAGGGTTCGTATTTTATTCATCAGGACTTGATGCATCCAAGTATAGGATCATTCGGTTTTGGCACCAGTAAAGATTTCATTTTCAATTTGAACAACACATTAAAAATCAAACGAAACAAAGAAATGACTAAGGCTGTGTGAGTTTTAAAAATAAAATACATACATACATACATACATATATTTATATATTTATAAAGAAATCAACCAAACCATTTAAAAAAGCAGTTTTGTTCCATGTAGATTGTTTGGTTCGTCTCACAAAAGCAGTAATGAACTAAATAAATAAATAACTAAATAAAAAAAACATAAGAAAAATACACATGAAAACATTAATACTTTAGCGCCTTTGCTTTTTTCCCCCCCACTTTATAATTATTAACCTTTAAAACTTAAGTTTCTCAAGAGCAGATTTGCTGTAATTTTATAGCATGCATTTAATTTCTGAAATTGTGAGTCACTTAGCTTCTCTTGTACTATTTCATATTTAACTTGTTTTTATTTTTGTGTTTGGCGTCCTCTTCTTTTCCTCGCCCTCTGCTCCTTCCTTTCTTATTTAGCAGGAGTCGTGTTTGGAGTCTTCGCTTTGTGTGACCTTTAACCCCCTTTTGTTGGCTCTCTCTGTTAAGGGGTTTCGACTCTCGCGTTACGACCCCCCCATATAAAAAAAAGAAAGTCAACAGGGACCGAGAAAAAGGCGAGAAGGTTCTATTAAAAGATATTATTCTACTGTCTGCGTCTGCCTTTGGTGGCATCGGCTGCTGTACTGCTGCTACCTGAAGGACCATCTCTTGTTCTCGACCTTCGAATGAAAGGATACTAAAAGAGTCTTTTCTCATATTACCAACAGCACTTGGTTTAGCTAACTTGTTTTTTTTGTGTTTGTGTGTGTGTGTGTTTTTTTCTCTTTTTTTTGCTTCGGTAAAGTCTGTATCTCTTGATTATTAACGTAATAATTTATTTATAAAAGTAATACATATATATATATATATAGTACCTTTGTTAGAGATTACAGATTGGGGTAATTCTTACTGAATCCCAAGCTGTAACAATTCACAGTTTTAATGCAAAAAAAATGAACAAATCAGTCAGTAAATCAAAGAGGTGGCAGGCTGGCTGAGGGGGGGAGCTTGACCTGTTGCTCCAACCAAACTCGTGGGGCAATACTGTCAAACCAAAGGGCAATGAAATGATGAAACCAATTCTTTGTCTCATAAATGCCCACCCGTCCCACCCTCCCTGTCAGTGCCCCGAACCTCACAAACAAACCCTGCTCAAAAATACCTGACAGAGCTCACTTCCTTGGGACTTCCTGACCCACTCTCAGTCCTCTGCCATTCAATCCAGGAACACAGCAGACTTGTTGAATCTCTCTCAACAATGGTAATGGAAAAGTCATGCAGCTGAACAGAAAGAACAAATGTCTATAAACATGGAAATCCATCTTCTCCTGGGGCGTTCTCCACCCACAGGGGTTCCCGTGTCTCCTGGTCTCCGTCGTGCTGGCCTGGCCTGTATCGACTGCCTCATACAGGTGTGGTGCGGCGGTTCGCTGTGTTGGTGTGGCTCGAGTCTTTCAAGTCCTTCTGGATGCAGTTGTGGACTTGCAGGAAGTTGTGGTCCCTCTCAGAGTTGTAGGTGGCGGTTGGTGTGCCGGAAGATTTGAGGGTGTCCCGGGGAAGCGTGTACATGGAGATCTCCGTAGATGGCAGCGCGCTGAAGCCCTTGAGGCCCACCGGCGAGGCGTCGCGAGAATGTGATGGGTCTGTGGAGCGGGAGGAGGAGCGCGAGCGGCGTCTGTAGCGGTAGCGGTAGCTGGGGATCCGTGTTATGGCCGAGCCTTGGAGGTAGTCGGCCGCGCGCGCCCCTATTCGCAGCTGTCGATGGCGGTCGATGAACATGTGCACGGCCAAGACGCCCACCATCTCAGCCATGATGAAGGAAAGGGCGCCGAAGTAGAAGGACCAGCCGTAAGAGTAGCTGTTCTTCTTCGAGTCACTTTTTGAAGGGTCTCCTGCGTTGGCTGATATGTACACGATGATCCCGATGATGTTGCTCAGGCCTGATGCGTTGGGAGATGTAAGACGGGCACAAAACAAGGGAAGAATTGTCGATTTGTTGGAAGAAAAAGACAAAGAGAAGAAAGACAATGAGAAAACAAGACACAAAGCATCAGTAGAGTCGGTAACTTAACATTCAGGCTCACACCAAATATGTTTAGTGCTGATTCATGCTAATCCTGTCCAACTCTTCATCCAACACGGCTGATATTAGAGTCTTAATCTTTGCCCTTTCTGTGGAAAAAAAGGACCATTTATGTCTTGTCTAGTTTGATATAAAGCATATATTCCGTGTCTGAACATATATCCAAATATATTATCTATTTATATTTATGTATCCATCTATATATCTTACTTAGACAGAAATGTTTGACATGGTATTTTTGGGAAGATGGATTGTAGGGAAAGTGTGTCAGGGACACCATATTTTTAGAGATGAGTCCCAATGGGTGGTTTTTAGCCTAGCAACAGGACCAAGAGAAATGAAAGGAAGGCGAGAGAAGAAGTGACTTGAAGCTGCAGTGAAAGAGGTGACCAGCCGCCCGAGACGCTTCACCGTGGCCTTTTGAATTTATGGTGTAAGGTTTACAAAAGTGCTTAATAACAAATACTGAGAGGAAAAATGTGACAAAGACCGACACCGCCATCGTGTCTGTGCAGTAAAAATTAGGGTGCTCATCAGAGATGTTGTTACCTTTACACGGAGCCAAGCAAGCAGCTTCCCTCATTTACACTCTATGATGTAACTGAAAATATATTTGAACATATTTACTTGATCTCATTTGAAAGTACACTGTAAACCCAAAGAGGTTAGCAGAACTTTTGATGACCTTTTTCACTAAAATAAAAGTAAAATGTTTAATAATTAAATTCAAAAATATTTAGCAACTAGAACTTAAAGTTCATCTCCCATGAGAATAAGTTGACATTATCTAAAAGGAATGAGTGAAACACAGTCACTTTTTCAGTTTAGAAAAACTCAATATTTATTGTTCACTTTTGTGATCTTTCTAATTACACAAAACTCAGAGATCTGGACACTGAAAACTCAAAAACATGTCACACAAAATGTACAGAAAACTAGGCAACCGATTGTCTCAACTGCACTGAGTACTGCTAAATTTAAAAGTGCTTTTCTTCAGTTCAACAGCATTTTCTTGGTCTCCACCGATAATACACTGCACTGGTAATATTAAAAAAATATCAAATGCTAAAGACACAATATTTTCAAATAGCAGATTTGACTAATTACACTGTAAATTGATGAAATGCTACATTTTTAAACTGTCCTGGTTCTGTTATTTTTCAATGCCTGCTTGGTTAACATTAATATTCAAAACAATGAACATCAGAAAGTTCTTGTAGTTCAGTTATTGCAACAAAAATAATAAAATAAAACAACAAGAAACCCAAAACAAGACACTGTGCTCTGATACAGTGATCCACACTCTTGAGTCCCTAAGTTGGGGAACAGTTTACCAGCTTCCAGATTACTGTACTATCAATGAATACAGTGTTGTTCAGTCCCTTGGTAATAATTGTAGTAGTAGCTGTAGTGCATAGATCACTCCAAACATTACCAAAAAGTTAATCAGCAGTTCTTGGGAGACCTCTGCAAATTCACTCTGAAGGACTTTCACAGGCTGGTAATGAACCGGGTGGTTGTCAGAGATTACTATAACGAGGGCCACTGCATCATCTCAGATTTATTTATTTATATATAAGGATCCAAGATCTGTCACAGATCTGGCTCATCGTTTTGTCCTGAATGAATCAGAGAGTGATCACAAACTCAATCACTAATTCACAGGATGATGGTATGACAAATCACCTCTCCAAATAATCATAGAGAGGAAAAGCTGAGATGGTCTGGATATGTGCAGAGGACGGATAGTGGATATAGTGGACAGAAGATGCTAGAGGTTGTGCTGTAAGGCAGGAGAAAAGAGAGGGGAAAGCAAAAAATCAAAACAAAGTGAATTCAAGAATAGAATTCAAAATCTCAGTTTGAGGTTCATGTCATATCTCTTTTCATTATTAACGTTTTACATTTCAGCCAAAACCTTTGCTGTTACCTTTATTGGGATCCTTCTATTTGAAAAAAGTAATTGATTGAGTCAGACAGCTGTTAGGTTTGGCATGTTGAGCATGCTCTGTTTGAACCCCTTTGAAGGTTGGTGCTCTGAGGACACCTACATTGGACAAAAAAGTGCAATACAGCAAAACTACTTAGTCAGTTCCACATTTAATTAAAGTTATGACCTTTGCTGTGGTGAGAAGAAGAACCTATGCCTCTCATCAAAGTGAGTGAAGTAGCTATCACATTTGGTTTCTGGTAATAGTCGATGTTGTTGAAAGATGCTGAAATGAGAATTCTGACTCAAAAGGCTGACATGCAGTAACATATCCCTCCCAAAGAGTTCAGCCATTTCTCTACATGGTCATATCACCAAAGGCTAACTTGTCTTTGCTTTTACCAGCTCATGTCACTTTGTCAGTTCTGAAATCTTCATTAACTCCATCCCCTTAAATTCGAAAGACTTCATCATATGTTTATGTAGAACAAAGAGCATTGTATCAAAAAAGGAAAGAAAAATCAAATACCCCAGAATAACACATTGTCTATATTTTAAAAATGTAGCAGTCTGTCTCCGCTACCATGGTGAACTCCTCTTATTAGCTGTTAGCTTATCAACTGTTAGCTAACGATGCCACTGAATGAGAATTGCTTTGCTGACATTTCATCAAAATGACTTGGAAAAAAGAGAAATCTAAAGAAAAGTAGAGTACTTACTGTGATACAAACATTAGTGGTTCAATGAGTCTTCAATCCGGCACCCTCACATTTTAAAAACTAACTGCAGACACATGGGCGGACCTCCATATTTGACAGGAAATTACCGGATTAGTGGAGTCTTTGTTAGAAAAAAATTAAATGTAAAAAAAAGTAAAAAAACCCTCAATAAAAAGGTCAGTTAACTGTTTTTAAAGCTTGCAGTTGATGCAGATTTTATTAATGGCCTAACATATTAACTGCAGTAAATAAATTTTTTTAAGTCCAATTGTTTTTAAATGTTTAAAATGTTCATAAAATGTTCCAAAAAGAAATAAAAGCAACAAAAAAAACCCCAAACCAAAACAATTAGTTAAACTTTGTGCGTAATGTTGGTGAAAGAACCTGTGAGCAACTACTAAAAGACAAGAGCACTTTACTTTTCCTCCACTGTCTTTCCTCACAATCTAAATCAATCCAGCTGTTATAGCAGACTAAAGATTAGTATCTTTTATGTTTGGGGTCAAAATTGACCCCAGGAATCAAAACCAAAGATGTCTGCCATATAATTTAAACAAATTAGTAAAATTCAAATATATTTTTTTGATGAGCGAGTACTTAATAGCCAAAATAGTTGAAGTTGATCAAAAATAATACGTTGAACTAACTCAAATGGAAGAAAATGTTAGATGAACGCAGGCTATTTGAGTTAGTAGGACTGTTTAAAAAAAATTAAGTTGACATTTTCGTCGTCCAGCTTCCAACAGTTTAAGGTTTATTCATTCTTTAAGCAGAAAATCTTAACAGATTATGAATTATTAACGGTTTTAATCATTTAAGCTTCCACTTTGGTTGCCGTTTCTTCTGCTCAGCTAACCTTTTTCTCAAATCTTGAATAAAATTCAAATTTCTCTTTCACATGTATGTATGCTTTTATATGTTGCATTCAAGTTAAAGTAACCAGCAATTTACAAAACCTAACACAATACTATTTATTGATTTCTCGCATTGTACCAAAATAGTGAATTTGTTGCTCAGTAAAAGCAAATTTAGCAACTTTGTAATTTGTCTGTTTTGCAATTAGAGCAAAACGTATGTTTCATCTACATGTCAGTGCATTCTGATGTTATTTATTTGCTTTGGGGCAAAAAGATGACATGTTTTTCACAAAAGAGAAGGATCATAAATTCAAAAAATGGGGTTAAAAATACAGCAGGTTGACTGATACATTGGGCTGATACTGCCCTATCAAACATAGTCCAGTGCTGGGATATATGTTGTCCAATAAATGCCAGACCGAATACTTTATGACAGAACATAATGTAGAAAAAGAGCAGTGCAGTGGTTAGCACTGTTGCCTCAAAGATGCTCTTTGACAAATCCTTGAGCTTTTGTTTCATTTTGCGGGTGCTTGACTGACCTGCAGACACAAAGAAGATCCCTGCGCTGAGGATGATGTTGTGGCGTGACTTGTAGAACTCACTGGCAGCTATACAAAGGCCTCCCATGAAGAGCAGGATGACGCTGAGGATGGGGAAGATGCTGGAGGCTCGCACCGCACCTGGAAATCAGTGGTAGACGAGGGCAATGATAAAAAATTGGGGAGAGGGAGGCGAATGGAGAATGGGATGTGATTTGGTGTACACACAGAGAGGAGGACAGCCAAATGGGCAAAAAAGAAAGTGGGAGAAATGGCAGGGATGAGCATAAATCAGAGGGAGCGACAAACAAAGACAGAAAAGCATATTAAGATCCATTTCAGCATCTGGTCCTTGTTTGTGAGCACATCCTAATCAACACCCCAGCAGGCCTGTGAAACACTCCATCAACACTGTCTAGTGAGTGTGTATCCCCACAGTGAATCTGTTACCCAACCTTATGTAATCACACTGCTTGACTCTACCTCTCTCTTACTTTGCACACTTCTTCACACACCACAGAGCAAACCGGTTGCTTCATGTGAAAGGCGGTTCACAAAAGCGCGACGAGGCTCTGGCATGTATATGAGCCAGGCCGCAGTGCAGAGGGATACGGCCTCTGTCCTTGAAATAAAACAGTGTCCTTTCAGCTAATCATGAGGAAAAGACACTGGAAACGGGATAAGATGTTACTTTTGAGGTCAAACCAGGGTCATAAAAGAGCTGCACTGCCCCCTGGGGTGTCAGGTAAAATTAGAGTTTGAGAAGCACACCGTTTCTCTTGAACAGTCACCTCCTGCCATACTTTTGCCTCTCACACTTCAATTTCCCCCATCCCTCCCCCTCTCGCCTGTTTAACATGCACACTTAGACTTTCATCAAGCTGGTTAAATTTTCACCACTTCACCTCATCTCCCCACATTGCTGCTGCCTCAGCACTTTTCTCAGCTTCTCCCCAAAGTGCTGACACGGGGCTGGGTGGCTCTGTGTGGAGCTTGGCCGCCTGCACCTCCGTGGGGACCAGCTGGAGGTCCCGGCGGTCCTTCTGCTTGCCTACCAGCCACCATTCATCACTTCCCTCCTCACTTGATCTCTATCCTGGATCCGTTTTTCTCCTTCCTGCTGAGCACCGTGAGGCTTCTTGGCTGATTGCTGGCTCAGTGGGAAAGTTACCTTGTGCCCTCAGGTGGGCTGATTGGCATCAGTTAACAGCTGCAATGCCAGTGGTGACCACAGCTGGCAGGGAGTTCACCCTCCACTGGGCCCTCACCGGTAAATACAGTAAGATGGGTGACTGATTAGGCTCTGCGAAGTGTATGCAATGGATACAGTCATAATAAAATAATAATAATAATTAGAAAAGAGTTTCCTGCTTGGTTTCCAGATCTCCACACCCAAGACCATCTACATCAATTAATCAATTAGCAGCTCTGGAGTTCAAACAGGATGTGCCTTTGTTTTGATGAAGGTACAGTACATTATTTCTATGTTACTTTGCACTAATTAGCACGTATCTGTGTCTGTGAATTGCAACCATACACTCTATGGATGCAGCAAGCTTTCTGCTCTTAGCTGATAAGTTATCACCTTACCCTCTTATCCCAACATAATAAAATCTAACTCTGAAAGCAAAAACAGTGTCTAAAACCAACAGGTGATAATATAATAGCTATGCCTATCTTTGTGGTAAACCCCTGTGTTTTCTGACATTCAGACCTGAAAACAGTCACGAATTGTTCTAAAGTTTTATAGGCAAAGATGAAAAAACCCACAAAGTTTTGATAAGACATCTGTGACAAAACTGAAATACAGTAAGTCTGTGGGTACTCCAGAGTAAAGCCTAAAACAACAATGCAAAAAGGTATGTATTTAAAAACACATTTACTTCTGTCTCATATGACTGTGCCATGTCACATCATCCATGATAATACAGAGCTGCAGTTCGAATAGCTCTTATAGTAGCTCAACAACTTGGAAACTCACGAAGGGCAAGACAAATGTTGTTTTTAAGCTGTAACCATGCTGTGATTAGTCTTAAAGACTGTAATTTGATTGGCTGAATAAACTGATGATACTCGTAGGGCTGAAAAGTGAAGGCCAGTGAGGAAGTGCCTTAAACCTGCATTCTTTCTAATGACTCTTGTAATTGAAGAAAAGATGTCTGTATAGAAATCTAAGGGGAAAAACAATGACTGGTTACCTTAATCTATGACTTTAGTAGAGACTTTCCTCATAAGGTTACAGTTTCATCTGTTAGTCTCAAGTTAGAGTCAACACAACATAATGTTCACTTTGTGAATGATGGGCCACCCTAGAGTCAAAAAGTGTGACAAAGTTTAAAGGTGGAACTACTATTGACAAGTTGCTGTCATAAAACATTACATTGTCTCTTAGTTTCTCAGTCATATCCACTCTTTTCTCTTTCAAAACACCAAGATGGTAATGGCAAAGCTAAGCTTGGTTACGTTAGCCTTTCATGGCCAAAAATGTAGAATGCAGGTCTTGTCTAGCATAAAGCTGAGATGTGGACAAACACAAGAAAGATAACATGCTGCTGATGGTATGTTGAGACCATGGCAACGAGTTTTGGTTAAATTCCCTAATGTTTCTCTAAACCAACTGAAACTCATGCTGAGCTCAGTGCATGGTTGGCAGCAGCAGTGCTGGAGTGCTCTACACTGCATAACTATCCAAGCAGTGGTGCAGAAAGTGAAGTGAGCTCACCGAGGTTTAGATAGGACATGCATCTTTTCTCTGACATTGGCAACTAAGATTTTCAGCATATATTGTGTGGCAAGGGTATAGCCAGGTAATGAGGACCTAACCACAAACTAACAACAAGTAATGAGTGTGTGACAATTAGGCAATATGAAAAATCATCAGCCCCAAATTTAAGGATATGTCTTCATCAGGTTGTCACATAAAAAGGCTGTTAAAGTGGCAAAAAGCAGGTAGGCAGCAGGTGAGAAAATAATACAAATACTTGCATTATAGATCCACATCCCACTGACAGCGCACAGGAGGAGGCACATTGTTCACAGGTTTCATAGACTGAACATTCAGCTTTGGTGTGAAAGGTACCATTGTATGAAAATAGCACCTATTTGGTTAAAAGTCTATGAGTGTATTTTTGGATGTTATGTAAAGTGGTGTAACGGACATCAGTGCCATCCAACACTGCTGGTCCAGAGCAGATATTTCAACATCTAGTGACCACACTGACCTGAAATTCAGTATGCTGATTTGTGCTCCCCCAGAGGATGAATGCTAATGATTTTCGGTGACCCTGTGACCGTTCGGTTTGTGGCACTACGAGGCTAAAACAAAAACAAAGTGAAACCGCCCCTCATCCCTAGAGGATTAACACTTTCATGCATTATTTGATTTTTTAAATTTTAATGAGTATGTGCCATTTGGTGGGTTTGTTAATAGATCCAAACAAATTTATTGAATTAATTATAACGATCCCAGAGCTGACAAACAATAATTTTTTTTTTATATCGCCAACACTGCCAACAGCCTGAAAAAAATGTAAATAACGTACGATGTTCAGTCTGCTCTGCACTGTACATGGACGAGACGACAGTTATCAAATAAAATACAATACAAAAACTGCTGCTTTTACATTTTACACGGACAAATCTGTTCAAAAAATGCAGACTGGATTTGTTTAAATAATGTTTGTCTGAATGATCATCTGGGACAATGAATTCATGACCCACACTGTCACACAAATGCTCTTTACTTTAGGATTTATGTATCCACTTGTACATTTTTAAATGATGTCGTAATTGTCTGCCTTACTTTGTGACTTGTAATGTTACTATTTAAATAGCCTGCAATGTATTTAAAGAGACGACATTAAGAGATATTGCATGGAAACAAGAACCGTTTTTTTTTTTTTTAACCTTTTATATTATTAAAAACAATGCTGATAAATTCAATTACAAAAAATAAAAATCTCATATTTTCAATCCATCTATTTTCTGCTGCTCCCGATTTCGGGGGAAGCAGTCTAAGCAAACACAGAGACCTCCAGCTCTTCTGAGGGGAGACAGAGGCGTTCCTGAGACAGCTGAGAGATATAATCACTCCAGCATCTCCTCATTCTTCCTTCGGGTCTCATTCCAGAGGCAAACATGCAAAACACAAATTCAGGACCTTAAATTTGAGTAAAAAAACGAATCATCTAGCACACCAAAGAGAAGCAAATGATTCTGAAACTAAACATCCCGTCATTAAAGATATTTTCCATTTGTCATGCCACATGGGTGCCAGAAATTACATGAAGAACTATTCTGGGCATTGAAATCAGAACAATTAAGTGGAAAAATCTACTGAGAGCTACAATGAGGTGGTATTAGTTAAAATTTCTCTGCTACGAGCAACATGGACAGAAAAGATTTAATATGTGAAACATTAGTGTTTGATGCTGGATTTGAAACACATATTGCTCCCGCACAGATTTGTGTCCACAGTGGTGTTATTGCTAATCTATACATGACCTATAGAGTGTTCACATTTCTGACATTTCCTTTAAATTTGACCTAGCTGATCAAAACAAAAGACCTGGAGCACCTGGTTTTGGATAATAGGATGAAAATGACTGACGCGAAGCTGTCGAGCTGAAGCGATTCTCTCATCAGTAGCACCGTCATGAAAGTATTTCTGACCTGACATTGTAACGTCTCTCCTCCCTGTTCCACCCACATCCATCATGCCATCATTCAACATCACGATGTACTTATCGTTATATTTAACCTTGCCCGGCCACTGAGCTCCAATCTGTATGATGAAGAAGACTTTAATGCCGCTATTCACCACCTTCCATTTTTCTTTCATGTGTCTGTCTCTGTCTGCTGCACACAGTCATCACGCCATCTTTGTCACACAGCAAACGTCCCCCATCTAATTTTTTCTTTGTCTTCTCCCCCCCATCTCTCTCTCTCTCTCTCACTTAATTTGCACTCAGTCAAAGCACAAGGCAGTTTGAGAGATAAAGTGTCATCTCGCCCTCCCCGCTCTCTCCCGCTTGTCTCCTCGTACATCCACAGGGGATTGTGGGGTTTTGAGTAACCAGCGAGGGGGGATGATTAAATATTAAGTTGTCCTGAGAGTTGACCCCGCTCCTGTGTCCCACTCTAAACGCACCACTCTTCCTAAACGCCTCCCCCTCACTCTCTGCCTCCCTCACCGCCTCTCCTGTTAACCCCGAAAGTATTGACCTGGCCATTCACAGCACATTACCTGGGTGAGGGCACGGGGGCTCTTTTTCATCCATCAGCTTCATTTGCAGGGACAAACGAAGGATAGAGGGCCAACCAAATGTATTGATTGTTGACAGTGGGGCTGTTTAACGGTGCGGGATCTCAAGGTGACACTAAAGTTGAGGAAACCTCAGAGAGGCTCAGTTGCAGACAAACTTAGAGAGGTAAAAGAAGCTTTATTTGACTTTATCATTTCACTAATCACTTGATACGCACATTAGTTAGCAACAAAATATAACTGAGAATTTTGTCCATCTTAGTCCAGAGCAACAGCCGATGGCTTTGATTCCTAAAGCTGTTGCTAAGCCTTTACAGATTGTATTTATTCATTTAAATGGCCATCAGTATTTGAATCTAAATGTGAAATTTAATTGCTACAAAATTAACAACTGAATAAATAAACAATTAGTGTTGACAAGTTTATTATCAACATAAAATTGAAGACTGATTTGGTACTGAAACTGTGAAATTCAAGATATGAAACCTAGAAAGGAATGGCTGGAACGTTATAAACAAACATTCAGCCCCGAATGCAATCGGTTAGATATCTAACATTAGATATGCTTTTATTTATCCATAAATAAATACCTATAAACATGTTATTTTATATATAGTAATGAAGCAACACCTTATGAACCCTTACACAGCAAACTAATCCTTTCAGTGTACAGTCAACAGCACAATAAGCTTTCCTGCGTCTACAGAACGAGTGCCTCAGGTATGAGAGCTTCTGCGAAATCCTGAAAGCAATGACAGCGAAGCGATGCTGTGGACGAGAAGCTCCAACTCATTTGCATGGCTTCGAAGGTCAGCTGGCCTGCAGTGGCACTCCGGTCCTCTGCATCCCCTGTACTATCATCCATGTTTAGCAGTGCACTGGAAAGTGCAGCGACCTTCACAGTGACCTCCCAGCATGCAGTGTGCCTTCACTGGGATCAGGCAGTAGTTTGCTGCGCCAACACGCCCCTGGGTTTGGCTGACCACGCGCTATCTCAGAAAGAAAGGCTGAAGTCCCTGCAGATTTTTCATGCCAGGATGCACTCTGTTCTCCCGTGTAACACTGAGTGTGTCAGTGCTCACTTATCGTTTGTATGAAGCTCACATAGCCGTGTCTCCGAGCAGCTTGTTGCCTGCAGTGAGGGCAGAGGATGGGAATTGTTGGATGAAGACTGGGCAAATAACTATGCCCCCAGGCAGTGAGGCTGCATGTCTGAGAGGCCACCTATTTAAAACCAGTCCTTTCTCAAACTACATTCTCAGGATTTCACATCTTCACTTTCCATCTTTATAGGATCAGCTGAGCCCCCGTCAGAGTTTTGGATCCTGCCTGGAGGGATGCTTAAGCAGAGAAGCATCCCCCAGGGGGATGCAGGCAGAGACTAACAGGCTGACAGATACACGGGAAATAGTCACTGCTGTGGATGGGTGAGTGGAGAAAGGACAGGTCCATGATACACCACCTTCTTTGTCCTTCTTTTACACATTTACAATGAATGCACGTTATCGCTGATATGCATACATGATTTGTGTCTGCAGAAACTCACAATGGAATATGATATTGCTGTTTTTTTATTGTTTATATTTTGGTGGATGGTTTAAACATGGCTTCAAATAAGTTTCAAGTAATGAAAGCCATCCATCCATCCATCCATCCATAGGCAAGATGCGGGACACACCCTAGACAGGCCATCACTCTGTCGCAGGGCTGACACACATCCATCCATCATTAAACCAAATTTTAGTTAAATAAACCTCATCAGTTTGAAAACTATTACCTTAAAGGTAAGCCCTAAACTGGCTTGTTGGAAAGGCAGAACATGGTTAAAGGAAGAAACCATTAATGTTTGGTGCAGATCAGGAACACTTTCTTTACAAGTGTGAGATGGGGCATTGTCCTGGTGTGGGATTATTTAAATTGTATTTTCTGCTTACTTCTAAAACAAGAAATAATTCAGGTACATGTATAGTTTTTTTTGGGGGGTTGCTACAGCTTTGTCACTGTGGCAAAATAGATAAAGGTGCTGGATAATTGAGCATGCATCAAAACAAGTAAAGGTGCTGTTACATAGATGTAAAAATAAACAAACAAACAGAAATAAAAGAAAGCAACGTAGGAACAAAAAACTTTATTTAGACAGTTGAGTTGTTCCTGTAGTAAAATGCATTCCCCCTTGTGAGCGATTGCACTGCAAATACTGATGCACTGTAATACTGTAAGTGGTCTAGGTCAGCACAGTCAAACTCATTTTAGTTCATGGGCCACAAGCAGCCAAATTTTTAGTGGGTAAGAGCAGTAAAACTGCTGTACTGTGAGCTATGTACAACAAAAAGCCAAAAGTAAAGTAAAAAAGTCTTTATGCATGCTCAATCATCCAGGTAAGGAAATCCTGAGAAGTTGCTTCTGTTCATCTGGGTGTAGTGGTTTTACTGCAAAAAAGTTATGTTCATCTCTTCTGCACACCTGCCACATTAAACCCAGCGGCGTGCCAGGTCTGGCTTGCAGGCCGTGCACGTGACAATTCTGACCTTGGTGAATGTAGTTTAACTCTTTTACAGAAACCAAGAAAGGCTTATACAAAGGTCTGCTAGCTTTATATGACTGTTTGTGCACATTTAGTGATGTTTATGATCTACACAAGTGCTATATCTTCACAGCAAATAGAAAAGGTCTGATGGATGATGATTATCAAGCAAAGTGGCTTAATTCTGACAGAGAGCTGCTGAGAGAGGAGGGTAAAATGTGCGGTAAATCACTGCCAATCTCAACAGTCCCATCCAAATGACAGCTTTAACCTCTGTGCTAATATGTAATGATGGCAGTGACCTTCTCGGTGCATTTTGTTTCTGAAGCCCTCACTTCAGACCACATGAAAGGATACTCTCTGGAGTCCCGTGATTAGCACGGAGGTCGCAGTTTTGATTTGGGTCGAGGTCACCGTCCCAGAGAGCGGAGCATCTTGACCGTGTTGTGTCGTGACGTCCAAGTTTAGGAACTTTTCTGGTGATGAACGCTTCTTGCAGCTCTCACTTGCATTTACATTAAAAATAAAATTAAAAATAAACACAGCTGGATCATGGCTTATACTATATTTGACTTTAGCAGTGCTGTCCTGCTGTTAATTTGGTTTGAGGAGGTTGAGTTTGATTTCCAGAAAGTTCAGGATGGTACACCCGTTTTTGATACTGTCTACAAGTGGCAGCAGGAAACTACAAGCAGCATTTGGAAAGCTCTGTAGGGCACCAGCACAGTACTATACACTACCTCGATGTAATACATCCATTGCTTATTTACATTTGTAATTTAGCTTAAATCCCAGTGATGCCAGTTTAAAGTATACATTGTTCTGTAAAGACCAATAAAATTAAAAGTCACTGCTTTTCTCAAACTAAGTGATTTTTTTTCATAGTGCTTGGTGTCTGTTTGCCTTGTGATGATTGGCACGTTTCTATTTACCAACAATATGACTGTTTTTTCTTCTTCTTCTCCTCCCAGGAGCTGAAATGAGAAATGCCGCATAAGTTTACTTTCCCCAGATGGACTAAATCCCACCTACTGTGATTTTATTGAGCCGGAACACTGTATATCGCTGCTATTTGGTTTCTCCTATGACAACAGAAAAGTAGGCTAACAAGGAGAGTATCATTACAGTGCAGTAATAATATATCATTTTTAAGGATTGAGTAACACTGGGTGCAGTTTTTTGTGTGTGCCTTTTTTCCTTCTCTGTACACATGTCCTGGCTTCAGCAGGATGGGAATTATGGAACCGGGTTAGCCCCGCCCATCCCTGCCATCCTGCTATCATGCGTGCCAACCTGCTCGCAGAGACCCAGGGTGAGAGCGGATACTGTGTGTACTGTATT
This sequence comes from Benitochromis conjunctus, assembly GCA_015052645.1. NCBI lineage: Eukaryota > Metazoa > Chordata > Actinopteri > Cichliformes > Cichlidae > Benitochromis > Benitochromis conjunctus. Next base: position 58,870 of record VOQK01023911.1, on the reverse strand, counting down.
GATTGGCACGGCTGCAGCTCGGGCTGGTGTCCGAGCTCTGGCACTCTTCTGCACTGGCTGACAAACAACTTAATGAGACTCAACAACCATGCACACCCATGGCTGGGCTTCACCAGCAGCTGGTCCTGCTCATGTCACAGTGGTTTCACACATGCAACCTTAGTCCAAAAGAATTAAAAAAAAAAAAAAAAACTACTACCACGTCTGACTACCAAGTCAGATTTACAGTATAGTCAGATTCCTATAGAACTACAGTAAATGTAGCACATTTTTTACCAAAACTTATTCTTAAGAATTCTCCTGTTCTAGTAAAACAGACTACATCAACATCAACTATTTCAACAGTGTGTCTTTTGTCCTGTCTTCCTCTCTCCTCTCCTCACCTCCAACCAGTCGTCGCAGCTGCCCCCCCCCCCGCCGCTGAAGGTTTCTTCCTGTTAATCGGGAGTTTTTCCTTCACCAAATGTTTGCTCATAAGGGATTGTCTAATTGTAGGTGTTTTCTCTGTATTATTGTAGCGTCTTTACCTTACAATGTAAAGTGCCTCGAGGCAACTGTTGTTGTGATTCGGCGCTACATAAATAAATCTGAATTAAACTGATAAAAAGACAAAATTAAACAAATCTTAAAAGGCAAATTTCTCTTATCTCAACAAGCTGCTCTATCATTCCTGTGGTTACTACCATAACCTTTATAAAGTGTCTAACGACAGGAACAACATCAGTAGAGCAACATGACTGTCTGACACGTTGAGGGATCTCTGTATATTCTAAAATGAAGCTAAATGGTGCAGGTCATTACCATGTGAACCCAATAGGTGAAGGTGATAAATTAGGCTAAACTGAAAGTATAAATGACTAACCCTTAAGCCTACTTGGAAATCCTTGAAAGTTCTTCCAAACCTTGCAAAGTGCCCCTAAGTACACTTAAGGGCTAAATTGCACTTTTTCATTATTTTTGTCTCAGTGAAAACTCACACAGGAACCTAAAGTGTATCTTTTGCCTCAGCTTTTATATATAAGATAACATATATACAATAATAAACCACTGAGAGGAGCAAGCCTTCTCTGGTATTACCATCAGGACAAAAACTGTACACCGGGAACTTCATGGCATGGGTTTCTATAGCTGAGCAGTTTCTGTACAATTACATTATCCAGCAGTTTTGTCTATAACCTGTAGTGCATTGTATAACATATTCACGTGTCTAAACATGCACACTGTCCTCTTTACAAATGCATCTCCCTGCACCTTCTATCCCTCCCCTCTGCCTTCCACCCTCTCTCTCTCATTGACAGGGTTGAGAGGAAATTAGCATTGGCTCTTAATCAGCCTCCCCCAGCCCTAAATGTGCTGATGTGCAGGATGGGGTCATGCTAATCAGGTGCCTCAGCTCCCAGGCACATTGACTTAATACTACAAACGCTTATTAATCCCCCTCCACATCTCCCCCCTCCTCTTCCTCAATACTGAGCCCTTGCATCGTCCTCGTCCTGGCCGTGAGCCCCCCCCTTCATCTACCTGGCATCAATCACCCACAAAAAATATACAGTGTAAAACGATGTGCACGGACAACGGAAATTAGCTTTGGTGGCTAAATATAAAATTTGAGAGAGTGCTTGCACAGCTTTCATCCTGTTTCTGAAAGCTTATCCATCTTGACAACGTGCGTCGCACGCAGAATGCAATTCAACTTGAAATGACTGAAAAATAGATGCAGGTTCTACTCACTGGCATTTGCAAAGTGGCACAAGAACATTAGAGTTATTCACAATTGATGCTGAAGACCCCTCTTATTTACATATTGTTGATTTTTATTTATGTATATTTTTTTATTGAAGCTATTTTTAAGCAAAACACCAAAAATTAACTACTTGTTACTGCAAATTAGCAAACATTACCTGCAAGTGAATGACGTCAAAAGCACCATGTAAATACCTAGAGTAGGTCTCTCCCTGGTCTCATACACCCTGGATAGGTTACCAGCCAATCAGACAATAATATTTCATATATGGTCTATTTAGAATCACCAATTAACCTAACATGCATGTCTTCAGCCCGTGGGAGGAATCGGGGAGAACCCACGCAAGCACATGGAGAACATGCAATTCTAAGCAGAAAGACCCCAGCTGGCCGACAGATTTCAAGGAAAAACCACAGCTTGTGTTAGCAGAATAGAAAAACCCCAGCTAAGCTACAGTTAGTCACATCATTTGAGGATCTTCCACACTTTTAATCTGTTCAGAGTCACAGATGAAGGATGGTAACGCAAAGATGGACCATAGATAACTGCAATAATGCAGGCTGCCAGACAGCTTTAATTAAGCGCTGAGAGATGGTAGAAAGAGGACCGAGTCCACAACAACAGGAGGTGGAGTCAAGCAGCAGACTTTCACATAGGTGACCAACAGCAATGAGAGAGTAGGTTTGAATGATTCATAGTGTCAAATAATCTGTATTTATCTTAAATGGGCGTTGATGCTGTTTGTCAGGCCATTCACTCAGTGAAACAAGCTGTTGTTGCTCTTCCCTTTTTAAGGTCACACAATTTTTAAGTCAGCCTAATCAACTTTCTGTCTGAGAGAATATCCAAGAATATCCTCTCCTGTCATACATCACACAGAGCCAAGAGCAGAAAAAACTCTCTGAAACCTGAACCGCCTTTTTTACGGGGATTATTTCCACACGCTCTGACCTCAGCACTTGAAATGTTTGCCATGGTTAGCGTGCACATCCACCTCTATTACTTTATATTTGGCAAAAAATAAGAAAAAACATAAGAGGACTGCTTTAATGACAACATTGTCCATGCCTTCCCACTTTTTGGTACAAAGCTCTTCGGCAAAAAAAAAAAGTCCCTGAATGCATCATTCTTTTTCTTAAATGAACTCGTAATGTACATGTTATGGGTGCACTATGGCCTCTAAAACAGCAAAAACTGTTAAATATATATATTTTTTCCTGCCAAAAATGGTTTCTCAACCATTTTTCAACACGAAACTCAGGAAATTAATCATGATTTTGCTGTTTTGACTTATTTTCAAAATTTCCATAGATATGCATTCGTGTGAAGTGTGTTTACACGGTTCTGACGAGTTTTGAACATATAAAATTTGGCTAATTTGATGTACAGTTTCTAAAAAAACTCGGGACAGGTTTACAGCAGACCTATGAAGCACATACTAGTGTCACAGGGATGTAATGTTGTTATGGATACGCTCACGTTTTGTTTTTGGAACAATGATTTCAACCACCAGATGACAAAGATCTAAACACGATCCTGCGGCACATTAGTGATCTTCTCACATTCACCCTGCTGTCATTAAAGCCAAGCGGTTCTCCCACCGAGCACTGCACGGTCACATTAACATACCAGCGCATGCAGGCCGGTCAGTGGTACACTGTGAAAGAGAAATCAGTTCACGTGACAGGCCTGCTCTCACAGCAAAAGTTCCCTTCACAGAACACATTTCAATTACTGTAATTACCCTCCACTCCACTGCTGATGTCCCCACAGATTACGCCTCAGTGTGTGCGATGACGTCTGGCTCGCTGCCAGACCTTAGCATGACCAACGGCACACATGCAGGGAAGGAAACGTCCCACTGAGCTGCCTCAAAACAGGTTTTAAAGTACACTCATGAGCTGTACAAAGTGTGTGTGCAACATTTTAATCAACATATTTCACTTTAAATAGATTTGATGAAAGTTTTCTTACATCACACATCAAGCTGGACTCAAGAACAATATACATGGTGGAGGCATGGCGTGGACAAAATTGTGATAAGAATCTTTTCATATGGAGACAAAAATGGTGGCCAAAGATCAAGGCTTGATCAAAGTGTCAAAAAGTGACTACACAGTGACGTCATAAAGCTTTGCAAAAGCACTTTTGTTGTACTTTTTGTATAATGGCAGTAAAGATTCTCATTCTGAAGTTCTCATTCCTACCCTGGTAACCTCTCAGTAAGAGTGCACTAGTGCCATTTTGGTCTTCTTAAAAAATTTGAAAATGTAATCGGATTCAAGTGTCAGAGACCATCTCCTCATCCAGCTTCTCTGGCTCCCCATTCTCCAGCACGTCCAATACAAGGGTCCTTTTCAAAGCCCTCCATGACAGAGCCAACAGGCTAAGGGTCATATAAGAACCTCATGCTAAACACAAGTCAAATTGAATTGAATGAAAGTATTCTAATTATTATCTAAACTGCAGAAAAAGGAAATACTTTCAAGTAGGGTTGTCAGCGTTAACGCATCAAAACTGGCAAATCCTTGTTAACGAGTTAACGCAGATTAATCCGTGTGAGGGAGACGCATCACTCACTCATCACAACTAACGCGATTAACAATTCACCCATCTGGAGCGCAGACTGACTCAAAATCGCGTTAACGCCATATTAACGCGTTAACGTTGACAGCACTACTTTCAACACAAATGACCTTTGACTTGGCATCTGATTCCCACAAATTTATCTCATACAGAATTCATGTATTGAACCAGTTGTTTCTTCCTCAGTACCCAGAGGTATTCGTTTCCTTTTGATTGCATATGGATCAGCTTTCCCTCTGTCTTGCATCACTGCGCGAAACATTTTCACTTTGGTTATGTACTGCACAAAAAGCCCACAAACTGTCAAAACTGACTCTTTTACCGCTCAGTGTTTGAAGATAAAAAGAACGCGAGTATATAATTTTCTATCAAGCGATGGGAAATTTCAGTCTGTTACGACTCACAACTGATGAATAAATGTGTAAAACTGATCTGAGAGGGTGCAGCCGTCTTTTCAAATGTCCCGGTGACAGCGAAACACTCGTCCCGCATACGCTAATCTCATTTTAATGTGAGGACGCACTCCCTCACCTCTGTGTTTTACAAGCTGAGCTTCCTCTAAATTCTCCCTTAATAAGATATAAAGTTAGAGGGCTAACATTCACTCAGTCATCCAGGACAAAAATGATTGGCTATTAATTTATTGGCCCGTGTCTAAGCGCTGTATGTTTTATGTATCAGACAGTGGCATCCTTATTTGTTGCCTTGGATACTGCAAAAACTACAGGATGCTCAAGGTCAGTGCGACCAACTAGGACACCTGCTGAAGCAAACACTCAGCCTGGATACTAACTACCACCACCTATTAACATATTTTATACCTGCTTGATAGGGGAGGGATGGGATCCAATGAGCTATCTATCTCTACACACACACACATACACAGACACTATCAAAACTGATACCAGAGACTCACTGCTCTGCAAGCTGGTGTTATTGCTACCCCCTGCCTGTGCCCTACAAGCCCCTGTGTGTCCGCCCCCAGACCCATTGATTTTATCGGGCGACACCAAAGCCAGTTCAGGCCAGCGTCCAGTCTGCCGCAAGGCCTCAGGGTGACGTAGGCTATGAGAAGCCTGTCCTTCTGTCATCAATGTCAGCGAATACTTCCAGATCAACGCATGCAAGCAGCAGACTCAAGGCTGGATCTGTACAAACAAAAAAATGGTCCTCCTAAATGGAAAACATTTTGCACGTGATATTCTTTTTCATTGACTTCACATGCTGAAACTACTCGCCTGTGGGCCACTGTAAATAAATAGTGGGCGCTCACAGCTGTGCCCTCATTCTACAGTGTACACTTATCAGACTAATACATTCACACGGAAAAAAGAAACTCGAATTGAATGTGGGATCGATCTTTGAAGAAACAACACAAGAAAAA
>VOQK01023911.1:40739-53136 GCA_015052645.1 Benitochromis conjunctus | reverse complement strand
CACAAGAAAAAAAAACAGAAATACGAATGGTATTATTGTTCTTCTGTAAACCTACAATAACTGATTTTTGTAAAATAGTATAAACACAACGTTGACTTATAAACTGGTTTTTAAAATGTGATATGTTTTCATATTTATGTCTCAAACTCAGTCTGACTCTACGGTTCATTTGTAGTATGGAGACATTGATTTTAGTCACTTTTAATTATTGACCACATTTTAAAATATGTAAATTGACATGATTTGTGAATAAAGCAAAATCAATTTCTAATCTAGAGCTAAACAAGCGCCATTATTAACATTTGCATCTAGTGTGCTTTAAAATTAATTTACAATGCTTAATGTTTTGCATGTTTTCAATGATTTGCAGATTAATAGATGCAAACAGCTATGACTATTTTACAATCAAGTAACTAACACGGATATGTAACTAGTTAATGGTGAAATTCAAAGGTTGCATACAAATAATCTTCCAGCCATCTTAAATGAATATTATAAGTAAATGAGTAAAATGAGAGACATTTAAAAAAAATTGGTTTCTTTCTTAAAAAAGTCCTACTTTTGCCTGAAATTTGGCCAACGCTTAGATAAGATGTATGAGGAATAGAAGACCTCAACATCATTGAAGAAACGTGGCATCATCTCAGCAGAGAACTGAATAAAAGGCAGCCAACATCCAAGTTTTTAATGCCCTTCAACAAGTCTGGAGAACGTTTCTTGAAAACTACTTAAAGAAATGACAAGAAAGCTTGCCTGAGTGAGTTCAGACTGTCTCCTTCAAGCTTGTTGTATGAACTCTGTTTTTGCTTATATGTCATATTTGATTCAATAAATCGCTTCACCTATTGAGGGATGGCTCAAGACTTTTGCACAGCACTCTATATTTATCTGTCTAAATTTTAATTGTCACTTGGTTTTGTGATGATTAAACCGAGGTGAGTAAACCAAACCGCTACTGCAGAAAATACCAAAGGTTTGGATAATTCAATCAACGGTTTGACTAATTTAAAAGTTGGTAACCCTGAAGAGGCTAAACACTGCTAAAAATAATATCAGGAGAATAAAATGCCTGCCTGTGACTAACAGCTAATTTCCTGCACCAGCGTGGATCCATGGGTATCCACATCTCCTCCCCACACATGATTTTCCCCTCTCACTTCTACACGTTGTTCAGTTTTAGTATTAGCAGATTGCATAACTAGGCGTTTTCTTCCTCTGTTTCTTCTCTCTCAGCTGCTTAGCGCCCAGTAGAGCAGAGGATGATGGGAGCTCCAACACGGCATGATCTAAAAACCCACTGGCGCTTTAGTGTGCCTCAGCTGGCTTATATAACCCCGTGTGGATGTGCAAACTGCCTTGCTATTGGGAGAGCTGGACTCACGGAGCAGACACGCACACACAAACACGCACGCGCACACAGAGAGAAGCTACTGACATGTGGCGTGCTCGTATGTAATTGTGCATGCGTGGATGTCGGCATGAGGACAGCAGATCTGTGCATGTGCGGTGGAGCGGGGGTGTATGTTGAGCACAGTAAAGTCAGATTTGTCTGTTTTATGCTCGGCAGCCACGTCACCGAATTTCTCCCTCCCTCCTCACTATGCTGTCTGATGACATCACCAGTGTGTCCCCTTGATTTTGGACGCCGTGCTCGCCGGTGATGTCACTTCCGTCGGGCCTTCACCTGAAGTGACATCATTCCTGTTGCATAACTATCCCCTCTCTCCCTCAGCTGCATGTGAGAGCGAAGGCAGCTTTTCTCCATCTTTGGCCACCCAGAGGCGCCGTGAAACTCCTCATTATGGAAATGCCAGGTGTGTCCGTGAAAGGGAAATGCGCCGATGTATCAAAACATCACTGGGGTTTAACACGGAAGACACGCATACTGCATCCCGCATAACCTTATCGTGCATACAGGAGAAATAAAAAACATGCAGTGCTGCAAATCATCGTGACTGAGATGACATGAGGCACTGTGTAACTCCTGACATGTAAAACTATGAGTGTGAGGTGTGAGGGTGAAGAGATGCAGAGAGAGTGAGAGAGACAGCGACCGAGAGAGGCCTGACCTATATAAGAAGGAGGCTGAAATATTTATGGATGTGAGTGTCCTAATTGGCAAGCTACTGGGAGCAGTGCGGCCTTCTCCTCCAGTCACAGCCTGGGAAGAGGTTAATGTGTGCAGAGCATCAGTGGTCAGAGGGCCAGGCCGCTGCCTCTACCCCATGACTGTCATCCTCAGCCTGAGAGATGCCTTGTTATGAGTGTGATCTGCTTTTGCCAGGGCTATGGCATTGTTAAAATCATTACCAGAGCTGTTATCGTAATCGCGGTGCATACGGGCGGGAACAACTGCTCAGAGCGCTGAGTCAAACGCAGCCTAATTGGCTGGGCTTAATCTCCAGCACTGGCACACACCGTTCGGCTGTCTGTCAGGCCTCGATTACAATCCCTGCAGACGAAGATGAGAGGATGGACACTTTCTGACTTACAGTTTCAACTCACTGTGGGCTGCAGGGGGAACGAGGTCGACTGGGGCTCGGGACATTGGCGTTTTTATGAAGCATGACAGAGCGATAAAGCTGGCACCTATGTTTAATTATGATCAGTGTTATGAAACGTAAAAATTCCACATGTCAGTACTTACAGAAAAATAAAGTTATATGACCAATTCCTTTAAGTTAAACTCATCTACACATCTATTTGTGGCAAACTTTTTGGTAGAGTTCAAATATTTTTAACTCGGATGAAGCTCATACCTCATGTCTCCTCTATCAAGCTATTAGGCCTCATTTACTAGAAGTGCATATACACAAATCTGCATGTAAATCAGTGATTTATCAATATTTCTGTACCTGAATTTGTTTGCACTTACGAAGGCCTGGCTTTCTTAGGAATTTTAAACACAAGTCTTGAATACTAGAAAAAAATGAATACTACTACTAAGAATGATTATTATTATTAATATTGCCATTTGTTCATTATTTAGAGTTTTCCACAACACTATGAGACACAAAAACATCAGGATTACAATTAAATTAAATTAAACAAAAATTTAAATATTTGTAAAGAAAACAATAAAGTAAAAGGAAAGGTGTAGGCTTTGACCTTTATACTAAAACATATTCCAGTCTTACTTTTCTCATCTTGTCTTTAGTTAAAATGGACAAATCATTGCTGGATATTATGTCTTAAAGTCTAAATTTCTTGGCACAAGTTTCTCATTTTGGGTCAAATGATCACATGCTTTTTGTCCTCCACCTGTCCTCTGCACACAGAGAAGTATTTCCTGCTGTGCACTCCATGTGAGAATGAAGAACTGTACCTCCGTAGCTACCGTTCATCAGTGACAACTGCACCACACACTTCAGCAGAACAGAAACATGTACACTTATCAGCTATCAGCAGGCCTGGAGCAGTCACGAAGTTACAAGTGTCCATATAAACTTTTCAGTGTGGATATGAGGACACCAGCCAATGTGATTCCAAAATCAGTATTACACTCCAAAAAAGTTTCTCTATGGAAGCTGTGTTAACAGATTGCACTACAAGAAAGAAGGCAGCCCATAAAAATTTCTCCTCTGTCCTTCCAAAAAACAACCCAAATTAAATCCACTCAACGAAAAAAGGATTTACTGCTTAAGCGTGCTCATGAAAGTATTAACAATTAGTTGCTGATTATTATACAGTGTTATAAAAGAGGGGAGAAACCTCTAAATTAAATTTCTTATCTTTTAAACAAATACAAAGATGAATGGGACTATTGACCTAGTGATAGTAACAGCACCTCATGAGCTCAGAGTCAGCGTTGTGATTTTTTAGGATTAGCAGGCAAATGAGTTCGACAAGCATCTCTGTCTTGCTTGCACAAAGAAAAAGGGAGCAGAAATCAATGGGCTGTGTTTACAGGGTACACAGCCGACTGTAACACTGCACGTTATGTTACACACAGCCAAGCAGTAAAAACAGACGAGCTGCTTGGCAGGGCTCAGCCTGGCCAGCCTCACGCTAAAAGCAGGCAGAGACAGCGCTGACACACGGGCCAAGAGCGGCGACTGGCACCGTGCTCCAGTCTGAGCAAGACGTGGGACCAATTTCAAAAAGACACTTTAGAAGGAGAACCAACATTCCTGAAGTGATGTTTTCTCTCTCGTGTGGTCACTGTATGTGAAAGTAAAGAGTGAATATATACTTACGTAAGAAGTACTCAGATGGGTCTGCTTCATAATCTGTTTCCTCGGGAAAGTGGTCTATCTGTTTACACATGCCTTTGAAGTTTCCTGTTGAGTGGAAACATAAAGAGGGTTCAGCAGAACTCGACATGAAACACTGCAAAAATCTACAACTGCAGCGAGTTTGACATCAGACTGACACGTCAACCTTTTACACTCCATATCGTTACACTACATGTCTTCATAGATTGTGTGGCATCAACAAACTGTCGTGTATGTATCCTCAGTCCAACGTTTCCTCTGCTCTTAGTGATTTCTGTAGAGGAGGGAATTTGACTTTCCTCAACTAGTTACTACAGAGTGTACCTGCCTGAATCTAACATGTTGGCCGTGCCAACATACTTGTTTTGTTGCATTTTATAAATGAAGTAGATAAAGGTAAAAACAGCTTTGCATGTTCATCTTTTTGTTGTTCATCTTTTCTCAACCTGAGTGTTTAAAACATCCTTTTCACAGCTCCACAGCTTGGAGGACAAATTCAAAGGTCTGGACTCAGTCATGGCCTTTGTTTTTGGTTTTCATTGTAAGTAAACTGAATATTTTAGGTTTCAAACAGGAACCATGTACATGTAACATGTACATGGTTACATGAATTACAACATGTAATTCAGTTCAAGTTTTATTAATATAGCACCAGCAACAACGGTCACCTCAAGGTGCTTTATACTAAGGTAAAGATTGTACAATAATAAAGAGAAAACCCAACAATCAGACAACTCCCGATGAGCAAGCACTTGGCGACAGTGGGAAGGAAAAACTCCCTTTTAGCAGGAAGGAAACCTCTGGCAGATCCAGGCTCCGGAAGGGACCATTATCAGCCGCAACTGGATGGAGTTGAGAGGAGTGAGAGAGGACAAAAGACCCACTGTGGAAAAGAGCCAGAGTTTAATACTAACTAATAATTAAACACAAAGTGGTGTATGACCATGCACAACACTTTGTTCTTTTAATGGTCAACACAGACAGTGTCATAGCAGCTCATATGAGTGGACTGATCTCTTTAGAAAGCACACCTGAGCATCAGGCCTCTCTGGCAGCAGTTGGCAGCTTGTAAACAAGAGCTGTGCAGCTGGTGCGACCTGGAGCTGCTCCAACTGCCGTGCAGAGAGAACCTCATCTCATTTTGGCTGACACCTCGCCGTTCAGGTATGCTGTCCATCCAGGAAACAGCATCCCTCTCCTCTCCCCTCCCTCCAGCTCTTCCCTGCCTGTCTGCTCCGTGTGGAGATCTGGCATTGATGAGGTCACTCAGGGTGACGTGGTGGGGGAGGTGCCCATAAGGCATCCATTATGGTCACCTGCTGCTGCAGCGAGGAGGCAGATGCCTGGCCGTTTGATTGGACCAGATTAGCATTTTATTAACTTCTTCATCTCCTTTCCCTCCAGTGTCCCTCTAATTAGGGGAACAGGTGTTGGTTACCATGGTGCTGAGGAGGTCTTGGCAGCGAGGCGCGATGGGCACAGCGGGATGCTGTTATTGCTCTGTGAATGGCCCACATGCAGTGGTGGGAAGGGGACCCCCTGGTGATGACCACTCAGATATTAAAGAGAGCTTCACCTGACAAAACAAGCCATCAAAGCGCCCTCAATCATAGCCAACATCAAAGCGTGCCAAGAAAATATCCCATACACCATTACATCACCACCACCACCACCAGCAGTATCCTGACCCACTGATGCAAGGCAGGATGGTTTCATGCTGTTTACGAGAATTTCAAAATACAAATTGAGAGACATCAGTCCAATCCTGTTCTCAGCTCTAAACTTTCATTTTTCTACTCTGCAGGATCTGCAGGATTTCTGCATATGGTCACTTATGTGGATCATCTGGAGAGAAGTACAGAAGCTCCACCCACCTGGTGTTCAAACCTGCCTGTGCAGGTTAACTTTATCAGAATAAAGTTAGATTAGTGGAAGAGGAGCTAAAAATCACACTTCATACGTTGGATGAACTGAGTGGCTGCACTGCTCACACAAAACTATTCTAATAAATTCGAACAATCAAAAGGTGCGTACCACTCATTTATCACTTCTGACCCATTAATAAGCAACAAAACAAAAAGATTTTCATCAACACTCTCTGTGGCAACGAGAGGGGAAGACAAGAAGAGAGGAAAGCAGGCAGAAAGACAATTAATGGGAAGGAGGAGGAGAGATAAATATAGGAAGGGCAGGTAACAGAGAGGTTTTGAAGGACAGCGAGGGAAGATGGAGCAGGAGGTGGAATACATCAAGTCTGAGTGTCAGTGTAATTGCTGAGCCATGAATAGGGCCTCCAGAGTTTAACGGTCCTCCACAGTTTTGCACCTGATGCTCTGATATATGATGTGAAGCTCCTCTTTGGATGGCCAGTCACCTGCTGGAGGATTTCTTTTTCACTAAAGATAACTAAAGCTGATAAAAATGATCCACCAAAGCTTCTGTAGCTTCTGTAGCATGCTAGTTTCAGTGAGTTGGTGACTACTGTAGGTGTAACCCCGCCACCACCTGCAACTACTCCCTCCAATCAGCTCCTCTTCAACATACCTGCTTAAATAAGCGCTAAATAAGCTGCATTTCTAGGAGAAGGGGGGGGGGGGCACACTTGTGCCTCCTCTCAGAGCATATTTCACTGAAAGATGACTTGTGTTTACATACGACTACATTACACACTCCCAGTGGAGCTGTCTGAGCAAACTAGCAGCAGCAGCAGCAACCCACAGAGCACCATGTGCGTGTCTTAACAGTGTTATCAAGTGGGTGTAAGATTTGGTTTGCAGCTGGTTGGCCCATCCACAGTTGTGCGATTTGTAATACCAGCTGTGGAGAGTGGCCTATTGGGGGAACCACTTCAATTAGTGTGCTGAAAGATTTATGTGACACTTAACCGCTCCAAACGGTCCTTTTCTTGTAAGACATGTAAACTCAGCAGGCTGGTAAATGTTTTATAATGGCATTTTCATTTCAGAGGCCTCCCCACGTGAGTGTGAATGCAGGGGCGCGATGCGGAGAGATCCGTTTGGCCATTAGGAGCTTTGGCATGGGGATCGCTGGTGAATGGGAAGGTATTACTGAAGACTCAGGTGTTCAGTGGGTCAAAACACTTATCACTTTGAAGAGAAACACCTGTGTGCACTGAGTACCTTCAGCATAGTATGCAGAGTAACCGAAGAGGTCTGTGTTCAAAGTCACAAGGCAGCTTGATTTTCATTTTTTTCCCTACTGAGCCAGGATGAAGGTACAAACATTTTCTTTTTAAATCCTAAATTCTTCAACAATGCAGTGATGTAAATGGTGTTTCCTGCAGAACTCGAGCTGCTGTTATTTTAAAAGTAACAAAATAGAGTATTCTTAATTGAAGCGTCACACATATTGCTTCTGATGCACACTGTTCTTCTACGCACAGAGAAAAAAATACAGTAAATTGAAGGTAATTGTGAAATAACTTCAGAAATACCTTGCAATACTTTTCAGAAAAAACATGTGTTCACATTAATTGGTGCACAGACTGTGTAAAAACCCCTGCAATGTGTTGATTACAATTCAGAGCATCCTGAACGTAGCTAGTCCACCGCACTGCTAGCAGCTGTAAGAGGCATCCCCACGAGGAGAGACTGCAGCCATTTAGTATTCAAAAAACAAAAAATGTCAGTGAAGTTCAGTTACCTGTAGCAACAACAAGTAAAAAAAAGTGAAGTGAAGGGAAGTGCGTGGCACTGAGTTAAACTTTTAACAATTTTCAAGTCAGCAACTGAAGCAACTACCAATGGGAGTCGAGGATCCAGCTGACTGATAAATATATGGCGAGGTGGTCAATACGAAACTGAATCTTTGAATGTTCAACCATCAGCTAAGATGTTCAGCGTTACAACAAGGCTAGTGGAACAGAGGCAAATATGCTCACGTCGAGCAGGTATGACGCTTATGTTCTTCACCCTAAACTGAATTCCAACATGCTCTCCTTTACAACTTTGCACTTTCACTATGACTATATGTTTACGTAGATTCTTAATCCTGCAGGTCATGGTTGGCTAAAGTGCTCGTGTCAAAACAACTGGACTTCGTTTGGTTCTTGAAGATATTCCATCTGTCACATGAGAGTCCCAGTATTTACCCTGGAGTGGGTTGCCAACTATTAACTATCAAGGAAAAGAAAGAAGTCCAGCTGCCTTTGACTCAAGGACTTCAGAAAATTTCAGTATGGCTCAAGTCTTAACTTCATGAGGTCAAAGTAAGTGGGGAAAAAAAGCACTAACACGTTTCTTAATAATATTGATTGCGAATTCAATAAGATGAAAAAAATTGATTCCCAATCAAAAACAGCTTCCTTCTACAGAAGCCTGTGTGTGAGGGGCACATGTGGCACTGTGAAATGATGCCCTTTTTTAAAACCAACAATTTACAAACCATCCGTGAATTGTTGTACTGAATTAAATGACGAGCCGTTTAATATTTTTTCATCCTGGACCAAAATGACTTTACTTATGGTTCAACAAGCTGAGCAGTCTGATTTTAGCCATGTTAGCAGCTCAAAGTCAGGCCTCAAGCAATGCTAAAAACAAGCGAAAATCAAAACGGGAACTGATCTTTCGCTGTAAAACACGCTGGAGGTTTAATGTGTGTTGTCCCGTGCGTGTCAATGTGTTTAACAAGGAGTAAAATTAGAGGAATTTTAATATAAAAACCAATTTCTATGCAGAGAAGTATTATAACATGAAAAATGAACAGATCAAATGAAAAAAAAAATCCTCAAAGGACTTCAGATAACTTAACAGAATAGATGAAAAATGAAACTCTCTGAGGCTTCTGAATATTGAAATAACCACAGCCCTCTCAGCTAGACTGAAAAGCACCAAGTGACCATGATTTATTGAGCTGCCACCATAAAACGATAGAGCAGGTTTATCTGTGATCTCTTGCTGGGATTGAGCCATCACCAGTCCCTCCACGGACCCTTAGCTGTGGTTGAGGGAAGTCTTTGAGGGTTGTCCAGAGAGGGTGTTATCCTGACTAACTCAATCAGCCCAGTCACCACTGGCCGCTGTTCCCTCCTATACTGGGAATGAGCTATGGGCTAACCCCATGTCCTCTGTGTCCCCTCCTGTCCCCTGCAGTCATAAAGCACCTCATTACCACAGAGCCTGGAGAGACAGAAACATTCAGGAGTGAAGTACAGTGGCGAGTGTGCGTGTGTGGCAATGAGAGGGGTTAGGAAGGTGAATGTACAGATTTACAGTTGCTCACAGCAGCATCGCTCAGGGTCTAGTCCTGAGGGGCCGGATCTTATCCAGCCAGCATCAGGCTCATTTTCAGGGCACATACACATAACCACGAGGAGAAGCTCTTGTTGGTCTGGTGATGTAGCCATGTTGCTCTTTATTCAAGCTTTCCCCAGGGTGATGTTCACATTTAGGTGCAGGGTATTGGACCAGCTCCAGCTGAGCCAGAGCTCAACTTAATGTGGATCTGTTCCAAAGTTTAGGAGTTGACTGGTTAAAAAAGGTCTGTGACAAAGCTGAGAAAGTTTTTCCAGTCCTATTTTCTCTCTTGCCATCATTCTCGCAGGCAGTTTTCTGGCCTGCCGCTGAGAAATTTCTTCAAGTTTTACGGCTGCTTTGAGTCATTTCTTTCTCCTCGACTGTGAGTTAATCTCCTTTTTGCTGCACATAGTATGATCGAAGTCACCGCATAAAGCCTGGCAGAACACACACACATCATATTTTAGCTTACTTTCCTTCATTTTCTGAGTGATTAAACCAACATCTCACACAACAGTATCATCAGCAGTAGGTGAGATCCACAAATGCAGATGAAATAACAGTGACAAGGACCATGGCCACGTATGATTCATCTATCTGGTTTTATATCCAGTGCAGAAGAGCATCAATATTCCTGCCTGAGCTTTCCAGTTATTTGACACGTGAAGATCAGTTTACTTGTGTGTCTTTGGGGAAGTTTAATCTGAGAAAGCGACTCAAGGGGGATTACTTATCATTGGTCTAAATAAAGAAGGTTGAGTTGGACTTTCATACGTCAGCGAGAGGTGGGGAAGAAATCAGTGAACATTGTTTTAAAACTTGCAGAAATTCGTCAGCATTGATTGACTAAGTTGAATCAAACTAATCTGTACTAACAACTATCTTCATTAGTAGCTGATTAACTTATGTGATGTAAAAGAACAAAAAGCTCAGTTATACTTTCTAAACACCTAAGATGACTCCACCCTATACCTCTTCTTAGCTGTTCACACAAACAGGGATGCTTATGGGATGCAGTCTACCCTGCATACAGTGGGCGAGGGACAGGGGACACGCTGGACAGGTGATCAGCTAGGTCTATCACAGAGACGCAGACATCCATTTGCAATTATATCGGCCAATTTAGAGTAACACGTTATCCTAACGAGCCCCCCAACAATATTTTGCTAGAGAAGCTCTTTAAGTATAAATCCATCTCATCTATCAAGCTGACTGAAAAGCCTCCCTATTGGTGTGTTATTCAAAGAGATTTCCTAAAGTACAGCCTAACTTTAAACTAGTGTTTAAAGTTAAAGTTACTTTAATCTAGTGTTTAAAGTTAGACCACTGCATTTGACCACTTGTGTGTTCAAATGCAGAAGCGCCTTCAACCTGCATTCTTCCTAATGGCCATCAGGAGGAACCTGCTCTTGTTGCAAAAAGCTGTTTATGATCTGATCTGTGGAAAAATGGCCGTCCTTCTCTTTTGATCTATATGAGCTCCTGGTAAGATTATGGTCTTAATAGGTTGTTGCAAGTGTGCTTCAATACACCATGATGCTAGTTTTTAAAATTTTGCTCCTATAAAGAGTAAAACAGGGCATAAAGCAGGTTATGATTTATAGTCTGTTTTAACTTGAGATTGACAAGTTCTACTGTACGAGCGTGCAGTCAGTTCCACCTCTTACTCATTATTCATATCAGGTTTCAAATTAAAAGTGGCCAAAATGCTTGAGACAGGGCTTTACTAACTGTTGATCTAATTGGACCTCTGCATGCTGCCATAATGCATTGCAAACTTTAACACTGCACACTGAAAAAAGTGCAAAAGGCAGTTGTTGAATTTGCATATAAGGACCTCCCTAACTTGTAATTGTTTAAAGATGTTCAGTCTATTAGAATGAATTATGTTGAAATGAAACGAGGTAGTCATGTTTTATCTCCAGAAGCTCCGCCCCCCGACTTTGCAAGAAAAAATCTCTGTCCGCCATTTTTTGTCTTGCTTTGGAAACTTTACAGCAGTGTGGATCATAAGGCTCCAGTTAGCTAATGTTAATCGATATCTAATGATGTGAAAACTAAATTAGTAATAATCAAATGTAACGTAGGTTAAAATGTTTTTTTTTTTAAAGCCTAAATTAACAGACCATTACAAACTTTCATCAGTGTCTGTAGTAAGTGGTGGTACCAGCAGTATCTTAACAATTACACAGAACTGGACAAATCTTTCCTGGATGGCAGAGGAGAGAGACGTCCGGGTCACGCCTGCCCACACACGAAACTCTCTAACAGTGATCAAGCATGATAACTGCTGCCACATTGCTGCAAACTGAGACAAAGGTCTGATGAGACACAAACACGTAGGAGGTGCATGATGGGAAGGGGAGGGTGGGGGGTTGGGGGGCTGCAGGGGGGGTCAGGAGGACTTGACTGAGTAGGAGGTGCAGTTTAAAGAGAAAGAGTTAGAGACAGGGAGATTCAAGCCCACTTCTGATTTGCCAGTGGGTGGCATTCTCGAAAACTTTCCAGGCAGCCACTAAGTGCGTCAGCATCCAGAGACCCCTCCTTCCCCTCCTCCATATCCTCCTCCTCCCACCTCCATCCTCAGTCCCTACAGCAGCCGTTACCATGTGGACATCAGAACCATTCGCTGCGGTTACCATGGATATAGCTATCTGGGATCACATGGTTGGAGCTGGTGAGGTGTCTTTAACCCCTGGACACAAAGCGGCTTCAGTGACACAGCATGCAGCATTAGTCAGCAGCTGTTATAGTACCAGCACGGCAGCCTGTAAGCTAGCGCTGACTCCACACAGAAGCCTGCAAAGGCAGTCAGGTATGCTTGTATCCTTTTGGGTCAAACATATAAACTTACTGTTGGATTACACCACGGATGGAAAGAGATATATTGCTTATATGGGTCATTTAACCTCACAAATGAACACAAAT
>VOQK01023911.1:23091-33574 GCA_015052645.1 Benitochromis conjunctus | reverse complement strand
CCAATTAATACATTATTTACATTATTAAATATTAATCACCCATAATTTCAGTTATTTCTACAGAAATAAAAGAAACCCTCCCTTCTCAACTCAACTCAACTCAACTCAACTCAACATGGTGAATACTGCAGATTTTTGGTATTAGAGCACAGCAACTGATCTTGGGCTGTTTTTTTACACATCACATAAATGAATAGCTAAATCAGTGAAAACAATTGTAGTTCCAGCCTTAGATACAGATTACTCAGTTTCTCAAAATTGTGTAATCAGTTCTTCTGTCTGGTCTGTTAATTGCCAGAAAATGTCCCTAAAGCCCAAGTCTAAATGATCAAATTTGCTGCTAGAAAACTCTAAGTCATCCATCTATGAACTTAGAAGACAAAGAAAACGGCAGAGACACTCACACTGGGCGATCAGAAGTGGTGATTATTTAGCATTTTTCTTGAGAACAAGTCCCTTAATCCATTCACTTAATGAACTGATTGGTCCACAACCTTCGAGTCCGCTATGTGAAATTTGGACAGGCCAATGCAGCCACCTTAGTATCAGCTCTCTAATGTAGCTTTTAAGTACATATTAGGTCTACATTGAAGCACATTTAAGAATCTAAACTAAATTTATCCTGGATTTAAAAAAACAAAACAAAATTCAATTTAAAACTATCGGATGCTCAGATTTTCTGCTAAAAAAGCAGCACACACTCCACACTAGATCTAATAAATACATTTTTACACACATCTCAGCTCAGGAGAACTTTTAGAAAGTTGCTGTAAGTGTATTTCGACTTCAGGCCCACATCATTTCTGAAGCAACCCTTCATCCTCCTCACAAACAAGTAGCAATCGATATCTTCTCTTGTCCGTTTTTAACTCGCGCGTCTTCACTTTTATCGCTTTAGGTCGGCTGAAGCTAATCAGATCAACTTGTCAAACTTTTTGTTGCGCGGGAACGAGGGTGATGTAACGCTCTTTGTGTGTGTTGAGCTCTAATCTCTCTGTGTTCGCGGTGAAGCTCGCAGCTGTGCTTTTGCATCTGAGCAGGAGAACAAAGCGTCCTTTAAACTTTCTCACCTCGGGTTTATATCCACAGCCTGGAAAACATCACACTCAATTCCGCTCAGTTTAATAAACTGGCAGCAGCGCTGAGGTATCTGCGCCGGGGATTGTTCACCTTTCTGCGGTGGTGATGATGAAGTAGCTGCTGATGCTCTTTTGGCTGTGATGAAATCCTAAATGATCTGACCTCCGCCGCTGGCCTTTTTCTATGATTTACATCACATCCCCTGCAAGCTCACGGTATCAGCGCAAAATGTGCACCGTGAGCACAGCAGGACAGTCCGTGGTCGTTATAAATTCCCTCTTAAAACAGCTGCCCATTGATCTTATGAACATGCCACAGTCTTATTTAAATCAACTGGACTCCTGACCGCCATTAATAACAGCAGGAACACTTGCGGACAAATATGCAGGGTGGGGGTGTGGTTACTTTTACTGCCGACCGTAAAAGATCACAAATCAAAGGCAGTCGATGCAGCTGTTTCTCTGGATTATAACCATTGCTGTATGAGCAGCGAGCCACACATTGTGACAGGAGAAATGAAACAGGCCTGCTACTATCACTAACAAAGATGCACAAATTCAGTGGTTAATCTAATTAAAATATCTTAAATTTCAAAAAGAAAGATCTGTGCATTACATCATGATTTGTGCTTTTCAGAATTTTTTTTTAGAATTTCTTTGTTTGGAGGAATTGGCCTCAACTAATGGCTATTTTACTAACTGATTAATGCGTTGATTATTTTCTTAATTAAGAGATTGATCATTTGCTCAGTTAAATAGAAACTGATGCCTCCAAATTCCTTGTTTACCACTTCATCAGTCCAAATCAATGCAGCTGCTGTATTTATGACCCTATAAGCATAGAAAATCCTTAAAATTAACCAAACGATTATATAAAAGAGATGACTAATCAATTACTCAAATAACTGCCTCTGCACTAAAGTATGGTACCCAAAAAGGTAGCAACAGTTTTACTTTATATGTCTCAGCAGATGGTTAAATATAGGAACTGAGATTAAAATTCTATTTTATGTGAATTTAATATATTACCTGATCATTCACAAACAAAGAAAATAAAACACAACTGTATTATAGTAACATAAAAATCTACTTTTTCAGCTACAATTCAGTTCTGTGTCCTTGGGCAAGACACTGAACCATCAACCCATTCACCCAGAGAAGTCACTTTGAATAAGGTGTCAATTAAAATGTAATGTAAATGTAAATGAAGAGAGAGAAAGATACTGAGAGTCAGTGAGGACGCTCCCAGGGCATGCTGGGTAACAGGGTCAAAAAACACAGACCTGTTACAGGGTGCACATAGCACGCAACAACCCTGGTCTGTAGATAAGTGCATGGACTGTATGAATGACATACAAGTATAGTGAAATAAACACTAAAGACTTTAGGAGTGAAATACAGCACCTTGAGACGACTGTTGTTGTGATTTGGTGAATGAGCATTGCCAGAAATTAAGCCAAAATCAATAACTCCTAGTTACGGTAGCTGGCTGCAGTCAGGCAAAAACTTCCCCCTCATTCTGCTACCATATGGGGTAGAAGTTAGGGTGGGGAGTCATTATAATTGATAATGAGCTAATCACCTTTTATGTAGAAAATGATTCGGTATTTTGGCCCAGCAGGAAGTAGGACCTCAGTACTATGTGTCTACACCCCCAAACTAATGCAGAAACTGTGGTTTCAGATTATGTCACCAGCACAAGAAGCGATCACCCAGCTTCACATCATTCACCCACCCATCTATCCATCAGTTCTCTCAAGTGCTTATCTGACCAGCATGTGAGGCTGGGTACACTCTGGAAAGGTTGTCAGTCCACCACAGGGCCAACGGATAAACAGAAACGCATGTGTGGGAGGAAACTGGAACTGAGGCACAGTGCTCACCGCCCACTGTCAGTGTATGGTAAATAAAATATAAACTATTTACAAGACCCCAAACAAAGTAAGAAGCAGCGTTGTTAAAGTTCCCGGAATATGTACCCCACCATGTACACCACCCTCATGACCCTCATGGATCATGAGGGTGGTGAGGTCTTGAAAACAGCTCTGCCATATCACACACGCACACCGACAGCGCAAACTAATATTAAAAACACATAAAATTCAACATCTATTAATGTGCTAAAATTCTAAACTTCGTTATTAGGTAATAAAAATGTGTGTGGAAAGGTTTACAGCAGTCCATTCGGTAGATGCTGAAATAATTGAATTAGAAGTGCTAATGAAGCAGCACCAGTGTGGATGATTCCATCCAGTTAGTATTTTGTAATGTTTGTGTGATGTCACGATGGCGTGATCTGTGCTGCAATGATCGGGACTTACAGGCCCGTGGTCCAGGCTGACTCACGCTTGTGTTTGCAGGGCACTGGGGGTCCTGATCGCCATCCCAGCTTGTTAAATGCTCTTCAGAGCTGCTCTTAGCAACACACACGCACACACGCATGCACAAACACACACTCAAAAAATGTTGTGTATCCAGCCACCTGCCCACTCACCATCTCACACAGGCATAAAAATCAGTTATGAAAGAAAATACACTTCCTGTTAAAGTTCTGACTTGTAACTCGTCCCACACTGACACTCGGTCAGGAACCCCCTCACTGTGTTATGTTTTAACACGGTGCCGTTGTGTAAGTGAAAGATACCATTTTATCATTGATTTCTAATGTTAGGAGCAGTAAAAATCGCACACCCTTCAAACAGGAAAGTTCTAGTCTTGTCTGGTCTCGCTTTTCTTTTTTTTCCCTTCCTTTTCTCTCATTGTTTTTGATTTGGGCATAAAAAAAAGTGGTCAGGTTCAGGCGGGAAATTATGATTTGGGCTCACAATATAAAAAACATGCTAAACGGCTGTTTGTTTGTCTATGTGTCTCTAATCCACTTTGTCTGACTAAGCAGTCACTATGTAACGAGCTGGAAATTCAATTTTCAATTGAATTTTATTTATATAGCGCCAAATCACAACAACAGTTGCCTCAAGGCGCTTTACATTGTAAGGTAGACCCTACAATAATACATACAGTGAAAAACCCAACAATCATATGACCCCCTATGAGCAAGCACTTTGGCGACAGTGGGAATGAAAAACTCCCTTTTAACAGGAAGAAACCTCCGGCAGAACCAGGCTCAGGGAGGGGCGGTCATCTGCTGTGACCGGTTGGGGTGAAAGAAGGAAGACAGGATAAAAGACATGCTGTGGAAGAGAGCCAGGGATTAATAAAAAAAAACTCGGAAAACTCGTGCTGGGATCTGCACATCTATCTACAAAATCATAATGACGTCTTTAGCACACAGACACACCTCTACTGTCTTATCTTTAACGGATACTCTATCTTATTGCCTTTTTATGAACATATATAAAGTACTGTAAATTAAAAATAAATATATAGGCTTTTAAATTAGAAAACGAGATGGCAATACAGCACAAGTTGTGTCTGGTCCCTCGTAAAGTGTAGCAAAGTCATAAGAAGGTGTAGCAAGATATTCTGAGAGGTGAAACTCAGGGCAGAGTAAGTCAGTTTCAAGACTGCTGCAAAACTCAAGCCTATCAACCTTTTTCACGTTTAACCTCACTCGTCTGGAGCTTGGCGGCTGGACGACAAGACAATAATGTTCAGAGACTTCCAAAAGAAATACTGTGAAAGTAGTTCACTGTACCAGCAGCCAGTGTGGCCACTTGTTGTGATTTTCAGCTGCATCCCTGAACTGTAAACACACTGTAAACATACAGTGATCCGGTACAATGTGTAGCATAAATATATTCAGGACTCCACCAACAGTGTGTCAGAGACGTTGTAAGTCATACAAATGAGACTCAACAGGAATCCTAACTTGAAATTGATCCCGAGTCACATATTTGACTTGGGAAGCATTCGGTTTTTATATCTTTATGGTATAATACTTCAAAAGAACCTTAAAACTAAGTGTCCAAAAATGTTTCATGATGGCTGCCGAGTAGAAAGACTTGCCGCTAGAAGGACACAACATCTAGAGCTAAACCAGGACTACATGTCACTGATGGTTTGTGCTGTTTCTGTGGATGACGTCAAAGTTGAATAGTATAGCTCTCAAGCGGTTTAAAAGCATAAAAATTAACACAAAATAGCAAGCAGAGCTCAAAGCCAGCCACTCTGCTGCAGCACTGATGCGTGTCGGAAAGTGTGAATGTTCTGCAGCCTGTCCGAGCATCAGTCCTGAATAATAGAGCCCTAATCATATTCCCTGAAAGGGGGAGTGAGACATACTTTTTACAGTTGGCTACAGTGATTATGAGTCACTCTATGTTCATATGTCAGTCTTTCTTTGCAGTGAAAACAGGATGTTTTGGATTCCATCGCTGGCTAATAACACACGGGCCGATAAGTCATCATCATCCGGAAAAGGCTCAGTTATCCCACATCCTCCAAAGAGCTTGAGTTGCTCTCTGCCAACTGTTTGTGATGTGGAGAGATAAGTCCACGACAGTGTGTCTTATGCAAGATTTTTAAGGATCAAGAATGAACTTGGAGTCCTTTTATGGGCTCAGAGGTGACGGAAGTAAACAGAGGTATTAGTCACAACACAGTTGGGGAGGATTTCAGTGCCTGGAAGAAATCAGTGGCACTCTTACTGTTTGAGAAATGAAATCTACCTCCTGTTCTGCTACATCAATCAGGAGCAGCTTTCCTGCACCACTATGATGGCTGTGTTGACAAATTCTTCGTTACTAAACATTTTAAAATGTACAATTTTACACAAATTACGGCCTTCCTTTGTGTTCATCTGGCTTCTTCTGCCACATTTCATGTTTGTGCGTTATGCTCATACTGAGGTGCCTCTGCTCTCTTTGCTTCTGCCTGGTGCCTGATACCACCCTGATTCCACCCAGCATATGATATTAATCTTAACACCCTCGCTCTCCTTTCTTTCTCACAATGCCCTCATCTCCCTTTCTGTTTCCTCTCTTCTTAAAAGCATCTAGTGAAAAATCACTCCCACCACTCCCACCACTGTGAGCGTGTGCGAGTGAGAGGCTTTTCCTCAGGCAAACAAAGTACTTGTCGTTTTGAATGCGGCGAGAACTGGCAGATCGGGAACATAGTTCCTCTTTAAGACAAGCTTCAGGTTGAGTTGTGGAAATTTTCAGCCCACTTTTGTATACTTAAAATATTGTGGGCTCCTTTCTTCCTTTAGTGTCTGAAACCTCTGTCAAGTGATGCTTCTTACCTTGCCCTGTGCAAAATTACCAGCGACATACCAGTTTGGCTAATCCATGACTTATCAACTGAGCAATTTAACACTTTGTACAGCATAGAGGATGCTGACACAAGAGAGCCTTTATACAGCTGCCCATATGACTATTTTAGGTAATTATTTGTCAGATACCTATAGCTATCGAACACCGTTAGCTAGTTATTTTAGCTATTTATCTATTTATTTAAGCTCCTTTTTTTTCAAGAAATGTATCTTATTAAACCTTGCTTTCTTGCTATTATTATATGTATAACTTTAGAAGTCAGAGATTGGATTGTCAGGGTCTCTCCTCTTGACCGCCAGTGGGCAGTCACAAGAGAGCGGGCCTATGCTATGCATGCACAAGGCGATTTCTCTTGAGGTCCTTTGTGAGGCCTGGGTCCAAGGTGGGGTCACCGTAACCCTATTCCGAGCAGGGTGAACTGGTCCCTTTGTTGTTTCTTTTGTAGCCGTTTCCCCAGACAAGCTGGAGGACCCGACTGGGCAGCGAGAGGTTCTGGCTTCTCTGCTTAGGCTGCTGCCCCTTTAACCCGACACAGATAAGTGGCAGAAAATGGATGGATTTATAACTTTAGGCTAAATTTAAACAGTTTACCAACTTCTTTTATCAAGCTATTCAGCCATTTTTAAAAACAGACAGGAGCTGATAATTATGTGTATTTAATTCTAAATTCCTCATAAAAAAGTGCAGCTTTCCATGTTTCTAATAACATCATGAATATGTATGCCATGCATTACAGTAATGCCACCCATTGGCATATATTCTACTGGTGGGTGGTAATAGTGCTAACCTTTAAATAAGACAATAAGCCCTGATTACAGGTGCATGAAATGCGGATTTCAGTCTTTTGCCAGAAAATGATTTAAAAAGAGTTTTCAGTGAATTTAAATAATTCGATCAGCTTCTCCTTGTTCTTGAAAAGTGCAGACCTCAGCAACACCTGTGCAGTTTAGCAGATAAGGTTATTGCAGAAAGATAACACAGTCTTTGCAGAGATACAAATGCACAGAGAGGCATTAAAAGGCAAACTCATTTCCAGTAAAGGTGATGTGGGGAAATGCAGTTAGATGCAAGCAGTGATGAATATGACAGCAGGAGTTCGGACAGCTCGAGGGAGTGAGTAATGGTGGTGTACTGTAAACACAATATCTCATGCCAACATTAAAAAAAAAAAAATCTTTTATGCTATTGGATGTCTCTCAAGTGGAAGCGTTACTCAGTTTACAAATTCACATGATTCATATGGCTTTAGACATGCTGATCAATATTTGTGATCGTGAACCTCTCTCTCACTCTCTCTCAGCCTCAGAGTGTGATGTCATCAAAGCTGGCGCTGCTCTATCGACGGCAAACGGCACACTGACTTTGTGGATCCTTCCAAAGGATATAAGCTTTTCCAGTGAAGCTAAACTCCATTTTAAAAGCAGAGATAACAGTTAGGAATCAGAAAATGCATGCTCACACTGTCAAAGTCACCTTTCCCATCTCTGCCAATTACAGTAAGTTCTCTGAGGTGCAATTCTGCAGCTCTGCCCGACATCACACATCAGCAGGAGAGACAAATTCCAGCGCTGCGAGACAGCTGCTTTATGCTCGGCATCGCAAATTGAATTGTCTGAGGAAGTATAATATATCAGAACACTAAAATGCAGAGTTGTTCACTTTTATGAAGTCTCAACCCTCATTTTAAAATATATCAAATGCTGTGTCGTAAATGGAAGTGCTTTAGAAAAACAAAAATGAAAAGTGACTTCTGAGCACCCACCAGGCACCGTGCAAGATGGTTTCTTATTTTTTACATGTTCTCAAAGACCCTAAATGATCCCAACTGCCTTTCATCTGCGTTGTACAGAGGACACCAAACCTGTTCTACATACTAGACACAGGTGATAACCACAGCTGAAAAATGTCAAGGCCTAAGTGCAAAAAAATGTGCAGTTCTCTAAATGGCCTCTTGGCAGGCTTCATGGAAAAGATAATCCCCATCACAGACTTCATAAAAGATGACACCTACAGGTTGGTGCATATGATATCCTCGTGTTATTGTGGTCCCATATCATCAAAATGGTTATAATGATGTTGGTCCAGGATCAACATGGCAACTGACCAATGACGTTGTTGTGATGTCATCGTGCATTTATAAGAATTTCAAGTGTTTTCTTTATTAATCTATGCAATATAACAAAATAAATTATCACATTAGGTTAGCTGTTAGCCTAATTTAGGTTACCCATGTTGTGAATTTTTAATAGCATTAGCTAAGCTGATGCTAACTGAGTGCCCAGACAACTTGATTGGTCAGGTGCAATGATGATCCTGGACCAACGCTGTTATGGTGATGTAGGGAAAACACCAACACGGGGATATCAGATCGTTCCCCACTGGTTAGTGAAGTCCTGGGTTTAAAACCAGACATGAAGCGTGAGGGGGTTGATCTAACTGCGAAACCAAGGGAGACTCTGGCTAATGAATCACTAGTCATTAACCAGTGAGCCTACCCTTAATAACTCTTCTTTGTGACTCAAATAATAAGCATACTTTGCAAAATTAATTTCATGTGTTGTTCAAAATGATCTAAATTGTGTTAACTTTATGGGCTACTGAGCCCATAAAGTGTTTACAAATGTCACAGTGTAAGGAAGCCAAGAGTAATTTACAGCCAGAGATATTGCCCCCTGGTGGCCATTAAAGAGAATGCAGATCTGCCTAGCATCTACCAACTTAGTTAACTGACTTTCATAAATTTTATTTGTATCTAAGATAACTGTTGGATAAATGCAACCATGACAACAGAACAAAAAAGACATCATAATTACAGACACTTTATGGATTTCACACCAAAACACTACCACCAACGACCAAAGCACCACAAAGAACAAGCAACACACATATCACCTGGATGTGTTTAGCGGTGTCATACTGGAAGGTGTAAATGAGAAGCCTGCAAAGACTCTGTACCTTCATCCTGATTGCGGTGACTCAGTGTGATACATAACTGAGGAATGGTTACTCTTTCATCATAACTCGAGTCAAGGAAAGCTGCGTCACGCTGTGTTGTTGCTGACCCGCAATCTTATTGCATATGCTTAAATCATATTGAGATTGTTCTCATTAACTATAACACAACAGAGTTAAGTAAAAAGTTAAAATAATCTCCACAAAAAATGCTACTTTCAACTGCTCTGTCATTCAGCAAGGGTTACCACAGCAGGTACCTCCACACGCCCGATTGCGGCAGTCCCCTGAAGGTATTTGTATTACCTTCAGGGATTGAATCGGGGATCTTTCACTTGTTGTTGACTGTAAGGGGGAAGATTTTTTTATAACTCACTTATATAACTGTAACTTTCTGGTAAAGTTTAAAGTTGTGGACGTGACCACGTTGATTGACAGGTATGGCGACACGAGGAGCAGAATAGCCGTGTGCTAAGCCTCACTGTTTCGACTGGATCTCTTGACCATGTCTGTGTTGTTGATGCCTTTTGAATCATTTAAATTTAATCTGGCTCGCTCTGAAGACCCATGCCCCATTCTTTCTGTGGCAATGTGATTGATACGCCTGAATTCAAAGCTCAAGAGGTCCATATAGTGAAGTTCTCCTGTGAAACACGGAAACTGATGAGAGACAAATGCCCCCCACAAATTAAATTCAGTTCAATTCAATTCATTTTTCTTTTATTTATTTATTTTTATTTATGTAGCATCAAATCACAACAACCGGCGCTTTGTATAAATGGTAAAGACCCTATAATAACACAGGGAAAACATCAACAATCAGACGGCCGCCTATGAGCAAACGCTTGGCAACAGAGGGAAGGAAAAACTCCCTTTTAACCGGAAGAAACCTCCGGCAGAACCAGGCAAGGGAGGGGTGGTCATCTGCAGCAATGTGTTACGTGCAGCTGCCACAGAGTTTTAGCTCTCTTTGTTTAGTTGTATGTGTGCGTGGGTGGATGTGTGTGTGGGGTCCCAGATTCCCCAAACTCTTAAAATCTTGAGAAAGCACTCGTTATACCTTTCTGTAGTTCTCTAAACACCCCTCTCTGGTGTCCTCTGCCCCTCCACCCCACCCTCTACACCCCCGAACTGCCTCCTCCTTTGGTCGGCCCAAGGCAGAATGATTAATTTGTGGCTATTGATTTCTCTTCCTGAACTAAAAGTATGTATGGGGGG
>VOQK01023911.1:5304-16974 GCA_015052645.1 Benitochromis conjunctus | reverse complement strand
TAACTTTTTACATCTGGGGGCCAAAGATCTTTTTTTTTTTAATAGAAAACATCTGGAGAAAAGTGATACCTATACAGAAGTATCTTAAACCTGCATCCTTCTAACTGCCAGATCATAAAGAAAATCCCTGCTTATGCGATTCATGACCTCTGTAAGTATCTTTGTTTTTTTTTTTAAATTGTCTCAGTTGCTTGCTTAAAAATTTTGGGTGATTATTTTTTTTTTATTAATCTGTTGTTTTCTACATTATTATTATTATTATTTTCACCAAATTGTGAAAAATACAGAGGGTCCATATTTAAGTCTTTAAAGTGCTTGTCTTTTTAGCCAGTACAAACCCCACATTAAATTATGAGGGAACAAATCTTCAGCTGTGAGCATCAGAGATGGGTTTGGTATTTATATTTGGTATTTCTATGTGAAAGACGAAGAAACTGAATGATAAAAATCATAATAATTTATATGTCTATCTATCTATACAGACATATAAAGATATGTAGATATAGAGCAGTATGGTAAAAAGGTAAAACTGAATGCTGATATCCTCATAAAGGCTGACAGAGATAACAGCAGGGCTGTAGTAAGTACTGCATGTACTTGTAAAGAAGTAGCCAAACCTTTACGAGAAGTCCTTTGAACGTGAGCTCTTACAGGTAAAACAGAATGCTTACCTCATGCTGCATATCCATTACACAATTACATTACACAGTCATAGCCACTATTATCATTGTTATTACATTAGTATCAATATCAGCAGGCAGTAGTAAACTGAGCTGGGGTAAAGCCTCCAAACAGACCAACTCAGCTTCATACCTTCAACCAACTCGGAGATGATGCAGTGTGTTTGGGCTGTGCTCTGACACAAAGCAAATACGCTGTAATAGATTGCAAATGAACTGCACCACGGACACCACCAATTAATCAAAAGGCAGATTGCTTTCTCTGTGCTATTGCAAAAAAAAGAGTGAATTGTGCCTCCTTTAAATGAATGGATTGTATCTGCAGTTAATTATCAGTTACTACAGGGTCTCTTTGGGATGTTTCCACAGCTGAAGGATATGGCCGGCGAGGTGGAACAGAGAGCAGCTCTACTGCGATGGAGTCAGAGATAGGCCTGCTGGTAATTACACTTCCATTGTAAGAGGATCAATTCTGCGTAATCAGAATGCAATCCTACTGAAAATCGAGTGGTTATTCAAACCACTTTAACATGCAAACTTTACATTTACAAGGGGACAACATGTCTTTAATAAACAGCAGCTGAGCGCAAATAAAGGATGATGGCTGAGAAGTCTGACTGTGCTGGTGCTCGATATCCAAACACTGCAGAGTGTTTCTGTTTGGAAGGAAAATTAAAACGATCGTTTTAGTCATGTTAGGTCTGTCTTCAAAATCCCTGCAATCCACAGAAATTCATTTCATGACACCAAAACACAACAAAGCATTAAATGTTGGATTTTTGGTATAATGTCTCGTAAAATAGCCAAAACAATATCAAATGAACACATAAAAGCAAACCAGAGCAATGATCAGTGGAAAGAAATAGATTCAACTCTACAAAGCTGCAAATGAAAACTCAAAGAACGTTCACAAACTGAAATACCTCTACTTGGAGCCGAACGACAGGTAGTTTAGCAAAAAACAAAATGAGAATAATAATGAAACTGTTGTGCTTTGCAAACACTTATTCAGACATACTTCTTTCTTTTACCTTGCAGCTCTTGTGCAGAAACAAAATAAAGCTATGATGATTTCAGAGTCATTTTGCTGCCTTGAACATGTCCAGTTTCCTAACATTTACTGTCTTTATGCTAAGCTAAGCTTGCTGACAAATGGCTATAGTGTCATATTTATCATACTGACTCACGCTTTCACATCACAGTGTGTCAAATACTGCTGTTTGTTTAGAAAAGTTATCCTAATTCACTGGAGACGGCAATACTGAGCATCACCAGCGGTAATGTTGCTGTTGGCCCATTTAAAAAACATTTAAAAAAACTTAAAAAAAAAAAAATGTTTACAGAGATATTTCAAGCCACATTATTATTACTCATCCACCTTCATCATTATCATCATCATCGGAAAACGTATAAAATAAAAACAGTTGCTCAGATTATAATGAGCAGTTCTTTATGCATCTCTTCATAAAGTGCTTCATCAATGTAATGTTTTTGTAACGCCACAATTCTTATGCTGGCAATCGTTGATCAGAAATCTCTTTTAAAAATATAGATTTGACGTGGCTTCTGCGTGTGTTTCAAATCCATATGCCCTACGCAATTGTCATGGAAATATGTGGCGTTAGGAGCAGGCGGCCAGCAGTCCCTGCCTCTCGTGCTCTGCTGAGTTGTGGTGCCACACAGTTTGCTTACACAAAGATTGGCCCTGGGTATGTTTCATATTGATTTGTTCTCTGGTCATGTAGGATAAAGATAGACCCCACCCAACAGGACCAACTGCAGCTAAAAATATCACGTGGAAACAACACACAAGCGCACAGAAACACACACGCAGTCCTTCTGGCTGTGAGGACGAGGAGGTGTTGGGGGTCAGAGCAGATAATAACTGACGTTTCGCCTCCTCAAAGCATGTCCCGTCATTAATGCTTCGTAGTTGATCTTTTTTTTTTAAATTTATAGCTAAAATCCTTAATCTGGAGTATGGGTAGGTGGGGACGGTGGGGACAGGGGGGATGGGGGGGGCATCTCCATGCAAAGAGGGTGACAGCATTTATAGGCGAGTGCTACCGAAGTTTACAGCCCCTCTCTCATCGATCAAAGGCATTAATCATACACTAAACCAATTACCGTGCCATCACACTCCTCTGGCTGTCCATCTAATCTCAGAGACTTCATCAGGACAGCTGAATGCTGCTTCACAAAGAGCCATGACTATTAATGTACATGGAGGGAATCATAATGATGCCTGCAGTGTGCTTTAAGCCTCCGTGGTTCTCCCGAGATTGCTATAATTCAGGATAAATGTTTTTCTCATTACAAGGGATCTGTCTGAGAATGAGAGGGGATATGTAATGATCGACATGTCTAATACTAGGACTGATGATGGATGCGTTTGCGTCTATCATTGTTCAGCACTAATGCGTTTTCAAACTTTGATTTACTGGGAATGAAATGTATTTTTTAAGCTAGCTTTTTAAAGTAACTCAAGGTATCTAAAATGTAACATTAAATATCAGTCTTACCACATTTTATTCACTCTTAGAAAGTACTTAACTAACTTTTAACCCATTACTTATTTATTCGACATATTTGTTTTCAATTTGTTTTGTATTTCAGGAAATTAATATTTATAACATATGACTTATGTACTGTTACTGATTTACTGCCTGTAAAATTCTGTTTTTCTTCTATTTCATGATTGTTTTGTTTTTCATGGCTTTCCAAAGCACAACAGAAATATATCATTATATATGACATACAGTAGATATGATAGCAGATTATACATAAAACTGAGTTTTCAGCACTGTAAATGCAATAAAACTTTCCCACAAATGTTAAGCCATCTAAATGCTTTGTGTGTAGTTATGTCTATGGGTTTTCTTCTCTTGGTTAACAAAACATGGACAGATGCAGTGTCCACCTCCATAAAGCAGTGAGTGAGTGGAGTCAGTGCAGAAGGCGAGGTCAGTCTGGCTGCAGGCACATGGCAGTAGGGTGAGGTGGGAACAGTGTTTCCCAAACTTAGACTTTACCTGCTGCCAAAGTGTAATTGGCTGCTCGTGTTAGCATTATTTATTTACAGCTTTCTTTCTTTGGTCCAGAAGAATGATTGAAACGCCAACTGATTTGCCACCCTCGGTCATATTTTGAAAATTCAGTCACTACCAAGGGACTAGTCCTTGCCCTTGCTGTCTTATATTTTCCTGCTGGGTGGCTCGCTGACCACAGTGCGGCTGTGGCAGCCTTCGATCATTTAGCACCCTTTCCACACAGTCAGTCAGCTGAACTTGAAATCCATCATCTCAGACTACAGCTGTGGATTGAAGTCTTTATTCTGCTCTGGAGTTGCATGCTAGAAGGTTGCTCTAACCAGAACCTGCAGCAGGTGAAGAACTGGTTCTGGCGCTATACCAGAGACTTACTGGAAAGGTAAGTGATTACCCAGCTCCTTTATTTAACTGTGACAAAGTACTTGACAGCTAAAATACCACCTTAATTATTAATATCTGCCAATCAGGAGTTCTTTTTTTATTACTAAATGAGGCAAAATGTGGAAATATATCCAATAAACAAACTCTTTTGGTGAAAACCTCTCTGGCTGCTACTTGGTGCTGATTTGGATCCCATTTTGGGTCCAATTTCTGTGACGTTGTTGTGCTGTAATGAGTTTTTGACCCCAGGAGTAAAGCGAACTAAAAAATGTTGGTCCCAGACGTAAGGACAAACCAAGCAGACTTGAAGCAATCTGAAACAAAAGATAAAGACATCACATTTAATATAAACTGAAGACAGACTATATTTGTCTAATGATCTCCACCAGACAAGTAATCAATAAACTCTACACTGATATCTGAGTCTGTTGGTTGTAGCCGTGAGAATGATAAAGACAGCCTTAACAGTATCACAGCCAAAGGCCAGAGTCCTGCACTGTTCTTAGACTGTCTGCAGCCCAGGCTTAATCTCATAATGTCTGGTCTGTAATTTGGCCTTAGTGGGCAATAGAGAGGGCAAGGTGAAGACCAATAAAATAGTCATGTTCATCAGTGACTGCTGTCTCAGTGGAGCTCCGGTGAGGGCAAAATGAAGCCCATCCATCGTTGGCTGCAGAGGACTGACAGTGCAGTGCAATAGAGCTCAGTCACTTTACACGGTGTGTTATCAGATGAAGGGGGAGGCAGCCCAGAGCAGCGATAGTGTCGGAGGAGACAGGGCTCAGTTTTCACTCCAACAAGTGGCCATATTCACTTCCATCCACGCTCCCCTCGACTTGTAACTGTAATCCGGCCCATGCAGCTGTACATACAGTGGATCGGTGTCATAATACAGTGTAATGCCACTTTAGGGCCGGCGCATTAGCCTGGGTGGGCATGCTCCAGCTGGGTAATCCTTATCTGATTGGACTATGAGACTAATTCTGCTCTTTTCTGCCACTCTGCACTGCTATCTTCTTTTATCTCATCCCGCCTCTCTGTTATGCACTGAGCACAAACATCACTATTCAAACATGCACAATATGCACACAAATGACTCCCACATGTGTTTTCAGATGCACCAATGTGCAGTACACAGATTCTCCCACATGCAAATACATCAAATCATGAGGCAGGAAGGGTGAACTGTGATCTCGGGTGATGGACAGGAGCTGTGTAATTCTCCTATAATAAGTCACCTCTTAACAACACAACACAAAGACACACCCACATGTTGCCTTTGACTCTTTAGAGGAAGAAAACCTGAGGAGCAGCACACAATTCAAGCACGCTGGGTAGCACATGTGTAGCACCTTAGCAGATCAGCAGAGTAATATGTGCACATACACACGCATGCACATCTGGCAGCACAGATATTTAAGGGCCAATCTGACACCTGGAGGTGACAAAACAATAAATCCTGTGATCAGAGGATGCCCTTCACTACCACTTGAGCCGTAGCCACCCTAATGTGCACCCATTTGGATGATCAGTCACTGGATACTTTTTAATATCCACTGATGGAGATAGGCTTGTTGATACTTCTACTATAAACTGGCTGTAAAAATGTCACCCACTGATTTGATAACTCTGCATTTCTGAGCATCCAGTTTTGCTATATGGCTAAAGTGGCTTTACAGATGTTGCTGTGGAGCTCTTCTACAGACAGATATAATAATTTTTACAATAACTGTTAGCTCTAGCAAACATGTTAGCAAAGTGTGTGTTAAACTGAAGTTAAATTGAAGCCGAGCAGACAGCTATAGGCTACAGCTCCCTGTGTCAGTGAATTAAAAGAAATTACCCTCACACAGATGTCATGAAGAACAAAATAATAAAACAAACACCCTGTTTTTGTACACATGCATATCTCTGCTATAAAGTTGGACACTTTAACGCGGTCTTTAGAGATGACTCACTTTTGGAGCCAGCCTTAAC
The DNA here is from genome assembly GCA_015052645.1 of Benitochromis conjunctus. Taxonomy (NCBI): domain Eukaryota; kingdom Metazoa; phylum Chordata; class Actinopteri; order Cichliformes; family Cichlidae; genus Benitochromis; species Benitochromis conjunctus. The sequence goes on along the minus strand of VOQK01023911.1, from coordinate 10,886 downwards.
AGCAGTTTTTTGCACCTCTGCGATGGCTTTCATCCCCAGAGGATGCTACTTGATCTCAACAGATGCTGGGTGAGTTGGCACAAAAACGCTTTTGTGAAACATATTTATGTTTCCCTGATGATATAGCGTCAACATAGGCTGTGCTAGAATGATGAACAGGTTGATATTTTACCTGCTAAAGATATTAATGTCACGAGCATGTACAGACTCATAAATGACATTGTTTCAGGGTCTTGTTTAAAAATGCTAAAAATATTCTAAATGTATTTTCTTCACCTGCAACATTTTGCAGTGAGAGTGAACTTGACCTCTTCAGGATCTGGACTGTGATTCAGACAAAACAGGAAATATAAGAACACCAACTGGGACTTCATTAATTAGTTTAATTTCATAAATTATAGATCAAATGATTAGATGAAAAAGCATCCATCCATCCATCCATTATCCATCCATCCGTCCATCCATCCATTATCCATCCATCCATCCATCTGTCCATCCATTATCCATCCATCTGTCCATCCATCCATCCATTCATTATCCATCCATCCGTCCATCCATCCATTATCCATCCATCTGTCCATCCATCCATTATCCATCCATCTGTCCATCCGTCCATCCATCCATCCATTATCCATCCATCCATCTGTCCATCCATCCATCCATTATCCATCCATCCATTATCCAACCATCCATCTGTCCATCCATCCATCCATTATCCGTCCATCCATCCATCATCCATCATCCATCCATCATCCATCCATTATCCATCCATCATCCGTCCGTCTGTCCGTCCATCCGTCCATCCATCCATCCATCCATCCATCCATCTCTGCTTATCCAATTTTAGGGTTATAACAGGTTGGAGCCTATCCCAGCTGTCATAGGGTGAGAGGCGGTGTAAACCCTGGAAGAAGCGAACATTAGGTGAAAAAAAACTTCCACTTGCAGCTTTAAGTTATTGTATTTAGCTTTTGTGATTTGGACACAGCTAGAAAGACTACTCTTAGATTAGTCTCACTGCTTCAGGTCCAGGCACAAAAGAAAAATGTGGCCCTTATTTATCATGAAGTCCACCATTTCTCTCCAACATCTCTTCCTAAACTGTGTCCTCATCCTGAAGCCACAGTAGAGCCTGAGGGTGGCGCTGTAATGAAGATGAATGCCTCAGATTACGAGCGACGTAGACGAGGAGGAGAGAGCAGAGGCGGCTTTTTACAGACGTCCCAGATAGGACGGAGGAGCGGAGGCCTCCAGGGACCAATTCATCCACATCACACATGTTTACTCTGCACTGTTCATGCTTCACCAGCTGAATCTCTCTCTGCACCCACGCTGTGTGTGTGGAACCACAGTCATTGGACTTTTAATGCTGGTTTAAGGCTGAACAGCAAAAAGAAATAAAGTAGTGTCTGGATAAAATCAAACAACTAAAAAGAAAATTAAGCCACTGTTCAGTGTGCACTGATTAAAGTCCCAGGTTCACCTAAACTAATTTAAAATTTGACAAGAGGATCAAAAAACTGAAGGAAGACGGACACAGAAAAATCTAAATCAAAACCTTTGCAGGGAAACTTCTCAAAATGTGCCACATTAATGTGTTTTCATATAAGTGATCATGAGCTATATTAAGAAATAGTATTTTCAGTATTAGTATTTTCATACTAATACTAACAGTTTTCTAGATTTACAGTGCATAAAATATAAAAGAGAAAAATCAAAATACAAAAATGAATCTGATGTTTCTCTCAAAATAAAGCCATCAAAGTTACTTTTTAGTCCTAGAAACATCCTAAAGCATGATGATGGTCCTGTTGGTCCTGATGGTCTAGAGCTGCTTCATCCTAAAAGCATGAAAGCACTGGAATTACTGAATAGGAAAGCTGGAAAAAGTGACGGTTTTCTTAAAAAAAAAAAAGAGTTAGAGGCTCAAACAACTGATCAATTATTACTCATCATTGCAGCTTGTTTTATCCATGTGATGACATAACTGGTAACTGTGCTGTAATGTGCTGGCTGATTATGACATTGTTCCAGTTAAAATGATCTCCTCAGGGGGTCCAACAGAAATCATCTGATGTCACTGGAACCAATCACATCTCAGGAATGTGACGGCAAGTGATCCATCCCAGAGAGCTTTGAACAGAGTGACGCATCCCAAACTGTCCCGTTTGGACTTTAGTCTGGAATTTTGCTGTTCATAATAAAAGTCCTATATCTGAGGCATAAAGTGTTGTATTCTGTGTATGTTCTTGCAAAAGCACAGAAAAGTTCTTCTACATGCATACACGTTTGAGAAATTGTTGGCCACATGATCAAAAACTGCTCAGCCTGCATATTGATAAATGCACCTGCATGATTTGACTAAATTTGCCTTACTTATTGATTACCAATCCATTTATTCACTCAATTGAAATGAGGTCCAAAATATAAAGCATTAACTATGAAGATAAATCATGAAAATGCTTCACATCACGTTCCTGATATGATGAGATCATTTGTATTTGCAATGTTCAGGAGCAGTAGTGAAAATTACCCTGCAGATGTGGTTTTGAGGGTTTGCCCTCTACCTCTTTAACTTTATGTTGCTAACAGTCAGTTTAAAGGTGAATCCAAACACATAAAAAGAAATCCATTTTTTAAGCAGTAAGTAAAGCCACACAGTCAGAGCTGAGTACGAAAAAGAGAATCTAAAGGTGAGGAATTGCAGACAGAAGTACAGACCCGTTGCTGGGAACAGTGATAAGGAACAAAGAAACTGAAGGGACAAAACCAAAGAGGACAACAGACAGGATGAGAAACAGGAGGAGAACAAGGCACAGGTGGATGTAATCAACGCGATCAGACAGGCAAGAAGTTAAAACCAAAACAGGACATCAGAGAAAAGAAAAGTAGCACAGGAAGCCAAAAAATCTGAGCCAAAATACACACGACTAAACACAGAAACGAGAAAACTCACACCTAACAAGACTGACTCAAAGAAACACTGGAGGACAAAGATGGAAGTGAGGGAGGGAGGTACAGCTGAACACTGAAGGCATCAGCCTAAACAGAAACCTGCGCTCAGATAAAGCTGCACAAACTAAAACTCAGTGATGAAGACACCAAAACAGCAATCCAGAACTGAAGCCAACACAAAAGTAAACGCTTTAAACACTAGAATTACAGTAAACAAAACCCTCACACCACCACACATGTAGCCTAAGCATAACAGTCTAGAAGTAACTGTTTCATAGAAATGTTTATAGATTTTTATATTTATTTTATAGCTATTGTAAAACTCAGTAAGTACTAGCCATCTAGAAAACTATTAACAATACCTGCTTTCCCTCAGTCTTAGCTTAATGCTTGAGTCCCAAGTCACTACCTCAACAGCTCTGGATGCAAAATATGTGGTGTCATAATAAACAGAAAAATTAATAAAAAATCATTTTATATGCTGTTGCACAACTTGCTGGGCTTTTGAGAAAGATATAGTGGTGAAAAATCACATATGGTATCCTATTCTAACTGTCGTCCATGTGATTTCCACATTCCTTTAAATGCCCCTGAACACACCAAAGTTGGAACAATGACTTCCCAACTAGAGAAATGGCATCATCAGTGGAAGATGGCAGCTTCCATCTTCACATGAAGCTGATTTGTCAAAACAACAGTTCAAAGAAACGCAGCAAATCCTAAAATCTGAAACAAACGTCACTGACTGATCGGTTCAGCTCTAGAAAAGAAAAGTGCAAAAGTGCCCAGCACGAACCTCCAAAGCACACTTGTACGGTTTTATACTGAGAGAAAAAAAAAGATCAGTTTTCTGTAGATCCACAGGAGAAAGATTTTCTGTTTCTCTGACAAGCAGTGAGCGGAGCAGAGGTCGAGGTGCACCCAGTGTGGGTATTCCCATTTTGCTTTTTCACAGGTTCTCTTCTTCTGTAGCTGTTATACAAACACAAACCGTCGCCTACCTGCGTCCGCTCAATGAGCAGAATGTGTGGGATCCCAAGCTGCTAAACACACAGTCTGCATTTACTGCTGCGAGGAGGATGCAGCGACCACTTCAACTATTTGCAGCCTCAGCCGCTGCCTGATCACCAGTTCACTTCAGAGGAGCCGAGGAACCGTGAATACTATCCATCTTGGCACTTTGATTTAATAGAGCAGAGCTACAAATTGAAGCCTAATTAACATCTGAAATGTAAACTTGATATCTCTCCTCCTGACTCTCTATGTGCTGAAACAAGGCAGGGTTTGGTGCTTATCGTTGCCTCTCTCCAGCTGCATCCGCTCTATATTTTCCTTTTTTTTTTTTCAATTTCCCCCTCACAATTTTTGGTTTAAAATTGCTCAAACTACCTATAATTAAATGTACTCGCTTTTTAAGACCCAATTTCCTGAGCAGGAAGTCATTTGAATTAGAATTTAAATGAATCTGACCCCGCTGAGTAAATGCAGTGGCCCCATTTTTCCACTCCCCTGCCTCTTCTGGGCCGAGGATCATTCATGAATCACAAATGACAAATCTGGGTTTATTTCCTGCCATTTTGATCCTGGATTCAAAGGAAGAAGCACATTGTGCTAATACAAAAGGAACACACACACACATGCGCGCACAGCAAGTCTAAAGTGTGATGTTTTTTGCTCTCATCTTGACTCCGTGCTGTTCTGTTTGCCAATTAAATAATGGCCTGGCAGGGATAAAGGCCAGACACTGTCACAATTACACTCCAGCTGTAACTGCGATCCTATGTCGACTAATATAATCATTGTATCAGCGTTCAGTGTTTCTCCTCTTATTTATCAGGCGAAGGCCGACTCACATCTCGAGCTGTGTTGGTGAGACCACAGCGTTCTGATGCTAGCACCTGAGCAGCTTCTCAGGAACAGCTGAGGTGTCAATGCTGTGCACCAAATACAGGTGTTTTTAAGGGTAAATGTATTGAATCTCATTAACAGGAACAGCAACACAACTTGAATAGCATTAAAATACTTGCTCTTTACTTTACTTTTCTTTTTCAGAATGAAATATTTCAGTTGTTGCATATCAGGCATATCTCATTTTTTAGCAGACCTGCAATTAATTATTATTTTTGTGCTCGGGATTATTTTCAGTTTTGCCTTGAAATTTCTGAAAAAGCATAAAATACATGTTAATCAGACTCAACAAGGAAATGTTCAATATCTTAAACTCGCTGACATCGACATGAAACTAAAATAATCACGGAAACTAAAACTCAGTTAAATTCAATTTTATTCATAAAGCACCAAATCACAACAATGATTGCCTAAAGGCACTTTACAATAGCTTTAAAGCAGGAAACGTTCGGCCATATTTAACTTAAACGTTTTGTTTGCATATCCATCCACCCCAACCTCCTCCCTGCAGGGACCCTGACTTCCTCATTTGTTCCTGTTATGATTACTAAAAACTCGAGATGGTGCTTATAAATGCAGCATCATCAAAAAACAAAAATGAAGCCAAATCAGAAGTGCAAGAAAAAAAAGCAGCCACTTGAGGCTGGCTCTAAAAGTGAGTCAGTTTGCAATGAGAGAAATTTCAAAATACCCAATTAAGTATTTTACACAACTAGCAA